>CAJHQQ010000629.1:0-162116 GCA_905132885.1 Moricandia moricandioides | reverse complement strand
TGGTGTTTACCGTTACTCATATTGTCATTCGTTCAATCAAGAAATTTCAAGTAAATCAACCAAGATAGTTTCATATAAAATAGTAAATGACAAAATATTCTAAGTAAAAGCAAAACATAAATAAAGCATGAATTCAAAGTAACATGAAATCAAAACAATGAAATCAAAAACACAAAATCATGATGTCGAGAATTCTAGTCTATGTATAGACCGGCCTCGCAATCCATATGTTTCCATGCGGCCATATCGGCTTTATCCTGCTCATCTCTAGCCTTGTTGGCTTCGAGGAGCATCCGATCTTTATGCTCTTTTAAAGCTTTCTTAGATCTTTCAATGACCTCTTTGGTCTCTCGCCTTCTCTTTTCATCAGCTGCTATGCGATCTATTAGATCATAGTAAGAGTTGAAACCCTTAGGCCTGTATAGCAATACACGGTCCTTAGCAGCGATTGTGGAACGAGTCTTCTCTAACCGATCTTTATCAGAGATTTCAATGTCACATAGTTTGAGACTACGGACAATACATGTTAGAGAATCGTGATAGTCGTCCACGGATTCAAAATCCTTGAGTTTGAGATTCTCCCATCTGAGTTTGGCTAGCTCACGTGCTGCCACAATGTTTCTGGATTTTAAGATTATCCATAGATCATGAGGATCTTCAACATGGGAGTACTGATCTCTCAACTCTTTAGAGAGAAGGTGGCGCATGATGGATATTGCCCTACACCTTTCACTTTCGATCCCATTCTTGCCATAAGTGACATATCCCCAAAGTCCTTTAGACTTGAGGCAGGATCGAATGTCTAACGCCCATTCTAGATAGTTACCTCCTGAGGGAGTTAGGGTGGTGTAGTCTCTAGGCGGGAACCTCGACATCTGACATATGAATTCACAGTAAGTTCATGACAATCTTAAAGGATATTTCTATATGCATGTCATGCAATGATTATGATGCTTGTTTTATAGTTTAAGTTTTATGTAAGTATGCATTTTGGTTTTATGAACCTATTTCAATTAGTAAACCTAATCAGGTTCTAGCTAGTAATCCTAATCATATTATGTTTAGGAAACCTATCAGATTTAGGTTTCTAGTTCATACTTGTATAGGTTTCTTAGTAAGTTTCCTTTTTATGGAAAGTTTCCATTTCTGGAAAGTTTCCATTTCTGGAAGTTTCCATTTCTGGAAAAATTTCCATTTTGGAAAGTTTTAGTTTAGGTAAGACTTTAAGCCATTAGGCACTTTTTCATCTAAGGATTTTCAGAGTTTGTCTTAAGACATCTTTTTAAGCCGGTGGTTCTTTCTTTTCCCATCCTACAAGTATTATTTAAGTTAAGAATCTCTTTTTGATTCATAATACTTAATAATAATCTTTGTGCTATGCTTCTTTCTCAAGATCGGTAGTCTATGTCTTAAGACTGATTTCAGACTATGAATGGGTCATTCTTCCATTGTCTTTGTTTTACGAGTTAGTTATTTTTTACCATTATAGTCCTTTCTCGAATCACTTTTCTATGCTGTGGGACATTTCTAAGCCGTAGGTAGTCTTTGTCTAGAGACGTTCCCAAAGCCATGGGCAGTTCTTGTTTGAAGAGCTGTCTTAAGACTGATGTCAGATTAATTGGTCTATAAATCCGTCTTTGTCTACTTTTAGGCCTTGTGGCTATCAAACAGAAACAGGTCTTTAAGCCTTTTGGTCCATAGTGTTTGTCTTGGGACTTTTTCAAACTGATCGCCTTTTCTTTTCATCCAACAAGTTCAGCTAGTCATTGTTTTCATCCATCATGTAACAAACCTATATTTTCTGTCTTAAGACTCTTTTAGATGTTCGTCTAGCGATTTATGTATGCTATTTGTACTTTATTTCCAACCAGGACTTAAGCCGTCCTTACCTCTTTCGTATGCGCTGGTTCTCTTAAGCTCGTGGTTGTTCTTTTTCCCATCCAACAAGTCTAATATAAGCCATTAGTCACTTTTATCCATCTAAGGACTCCTCAGAGACGGTCTTAAGACAGCTTTAAGTCGTTGGTTGCTTCCCCCTCCCCCCTAAATCCAACTAAGCTGTTAAGTAAGAATCTCTTAATCCTTTTTAAGTATCTTTGTCTTAAGACATCTTTAAGCCGTTTAGTCTTTGTCGCTTTGTGACTTTCCAAAACCTCGAGTTGTTTTCGTATCAGCTATGTCTTAAGATTGATTTCAGACATGGTCTTTGTCTTAAGATCTTTTTTCATACTTTGTGTTAAGCCATTGGTCGTCTGTTTTTTACCATCCAACGTAAGCCAAGCCATTGTCTTTGTCCAGTAACTATTCCAAAGCTGTGGGTTGTTTCTTTTAACTGAATTTGTTTTTTTTTTCCCATTAAACAAGTGTTAAGACGTTGTTTTGTTTTTCCCATCCCAAGACTTTTCCAGAGTATTTTTCTTAAGAAATCTTTAAGCTATTGGTCGTTTTTTCCCATCCTACAAGTCTTATTTAAGCCGTAACTTAGAATCTCTTTTAGATTCATAATATCTTTGCTTTATGATTCCTTAAGCCATTGGAAAGTCTCTGTTTAAGACTTATTTCAGAGTATGAGTTGGTCATTATTTCCATCAAACTTAATAGTCTTTGTATACTTTAAAAGCCTTGTGAATATCAAGCATAAACAATTCTTTGAACCTTATGGTTCATAGTCTGTGTGTTGAGACTCTATTTGAAATTGTCTGGCAGAGTAAAGAATCAATTCTTTCAGACTCAGTCATGACAGATTTATTTCATTTCAGCCGTGGGTTTATTTTTTTCCATCCATAGTCTTTGTCTTGAGGAATTGTAAAGCTATTGGTTGTTATACCAAAACCAAGCCATAGTCGTTTTCAGAGTCCTAAGCCATGTGGTTACATAAGAACCTGTTGTCTATTCATATTTTCAAGAAGCTTTGTCTTATGAAATTTTAAAGCCGTTGGTCTTTTATCAATAAAGGAAATCTTTACTTGTTTTCTACCATCCAACAAGTCTATGGCATAGACTTTCTCAAGAGACTTCTAAGCCTTGTGGTTTTAAATAAGAATTTGTGTTTGATTCGTAATCATTGTCTTTGTTTAGAGAGTCTATACATCCAACACACTCTAAGCAGTTGGTTTCTTTAAGCCGTTTGGGTAGGATTTTATGCCATCCAACAAGTCTAAACTGGATTCAAGTCTTTCTCAAAGAATTTTTCTTAGCTATTGGACATTTCTAAGCCGTGAGTTGTCTTTGATAGGTATACGTCTTTGTCTAATATTAAGCCTTTTTGGTTCATGTAGTTTGTCTTATGACTTCTTAAAGCTGTTTGTCAAACCTTTTTTTCATCCAACAAAATATTCTCTCAGCCACTAGTAGTTTTTATTCTAATGACTTCTTTTTTTTCTAAGCCGCTAGTCAATGTTTCTATCCAACATATTATTAAACGGACATACCCATATTGTCTTTGTCTAGAGTAAAGAATCTCTTTTCAATTCATAATCCTTGTTTAGAATCTTTGTGTATTATGATTCGTTAAGCCGTTGGCAGCCTTTTGTCAAAAGACTTTCCAAAGCCATTAGTCATTTTTGTATCAACTCTGTCGTAAGACTTCTTTAAGCCGTTTGAAGAAACAGAAGTGGGTCAGTACCAACCCATAGTCTTTGTGTAGACTTTTTACAAAGCAGAACATGCTTTCGATTTAGTCTTTATGCTAAGACTGATTTAAGATAATTTGTCATTCTTCCCATTGTTGTCTTTATGTTAAGACTAAATTGAAAGCAAGCATGAGATTGCAGAACCTGCTTTCGATTTAGTCTTTATGTTAAGACTGATTTAGTCTTTATGTTAGACTGATTTAAGATAATTTGTCATTCTTCCCATCCAGCTCATAGTTTTATCAAGCAGACAATGTTTTACGCCCTGTGGTTCACTCATAGTCTTTGTTCAAGACTCCATCAACCTGTTGGTCGTTTTTATGTTTCAATCCAACAAGTCTTCCTTAGCCTGTCCCTTTTTCCATCTACGGAGTTTTTTTGTCTAGCCCACTGGTCACAAAGGACACTTTTCTAAGCAATCGCATATTTGTTATGAACCAGATGATTGTGGATGCAATAACCAATAGATTGGACATAACCAAATCGGACCAGAGGTTGGACCGAAAGGAATCTTATCGACCGGAAAGGAATATACCACTCGGCCATGAAGATAAGGATCGACCATGTTTTCCTTTTCCTTGTTGGAACTAGTTTTCCTTTTCTATGTCTATCTAGGAATATGTTATGTTTCCATTTATCTAGTTGTAACTCCCTATATATAAAGGGCACCATTCGATTGAATCAATAAGAATAACACAAGTTCCCCCATTAGTTTCTTAACACGTTATCAGCACGATACGTCTCTCTAAAACCCTAACCCTTACTCGAAACTCATAAACCCAAAACCAGCCGTCAAGCTTTCTTCTTCAATCTCTCTTGTTCGATCTCTCTCTCTGATCGATATCAACCGGCACACACAAAGCTTACCCGCGTGAAGATCTGCATCCGCGATAAGCCCTACGCCATACGCGATTCACGAACCACACGCGATACACACCCGGAGGTTACCCGCGACACACACACACACGCGATAAGCACCCGGAGGACACGCACACCCGCGATACACACCCGGCACACCCCCGTGACACATACCAGCCGGATCACACCCGATAGAGGTTCTCTACATCCGTTCATCAGCCGATAGACAGCCGATACACACGAACCACGTTCCAGTACCAGAACCAGCACCCGATAGCACCCAGGACAGCCGATCAGCCCGCGACACAGCCCACGAACCGCGACAGCCCTCTCGGTGGTCCGTACAACCCGTCTAGACCTAAAGGTAACTCGATCAAACCCTAATTTAATATTGATCGATAGAACTCTGCTAGGTTGCTGGATAGTTTAGGGAACTTCATCCTGACCATCTAGGGTACACATCCATTGATTGATTGATTGAGTAGTCTGATTGCAAATCACTTAGAAACCTGGTGATAGGTTGTTAATCAATGAAACCCTAATTTTGAATTGAATTAAGATTGATAGGATTGATTAGAACCCTAAACCTAAAATCGATTTCATAAAACCTAATCTCTTAAAATCGAATTGATTGATTGCTTGATTGCTTGCTTGTTTTGTTTAAGAACCTAGAAACGAATTGCTAGGATTGTTAAAACTTCACAAACTGTTTTAAATCAAAATCGACCATAAGGTCATAAAACATGAAACCGATTGATTGAAATCAAACTTAGAAACCCTAATGAAAGGTTTACTAAAATCTGAAATCTAAATCACATAACTATATGGTTTCAGATGTCGAACATCCATAACTTGGAATATGCGGCCCTTAATCTATCTGGAGATAATTACCTCCAATGGGCGCTTGACACCAAGATCATCCTAAAGTCAAGAGGACTCGGTGATACTATTGAGGATGAATATGAAGTCTCTGAAAAAGACAAATACCGAGCCATCCACCTCATAAGGCATCACTTGGCCGAGAATCTCAAAGATCAGTACTTGACAGTTGAGGATCCTCTCGAACTCTGGACAGAGCTGAAAAGCAGATATGATCATCAAAGATTGGTGATCTTACCCAGAGCTCGTTATGATTGGACTCACCTCAGAATCCAAGACTTTAAGTCTGTGGACGAGTACAATTCAGCACTGTTCAAGATCGTTTCAAAGCTGAAACTGTGTGGAGATAAGATTACGGAAAAGGATATGCTAGAGAAAACCTTTTCCACATTCCACACAAGCAATGTGTTGCTTCAACAGCAGTATAGAGAAAAGGGCTTCACCACTTATGCTGATCTCATATCTTGTTTACTCCTTGCAGAGCAAAACAATGAACTCCTCATGAAGAACAGTGAAATGAGACCTCCTGGATCCACACCATTACCTGAGGCACACACGACAACTAATAACGAAAGTGAAGCGAACCACGTCCATTCAAACTCACACGGCCGAGGCCGCAGGTGGACAGGACGTGGCCGCGGCCGAGGTAACTACGGCCGTGGTGGTCGAGGCAGTCCGTATGGACAAGACAATGGCCGAGATAGAGTCCAGAACAACTCGTATGGTCGAGGAAATGGACGAGGCCGAGGGAATCAATCCAAACCCTCTCAGCCGACCAAATCAGCTTGCCATAGGTGTGGAATGAGTAATCATTGGGCAAAGACATGCAGGACTCCCAGACACTTATGCGAATTGTACCAAGAAAGTCTGAAGAAAAGGAATCCTGAGGCCCATATGATAATCCAAGATGATGAGAATGACTTTGATCATGAGAAAGATGATTCACTAGGATATGAGACTTCTGATTGTCTCAAGGATGATAAGGATGAAAAGGATGATAAAGATACCAAGGAATGAATTCGACATCTGTGACCCTTAAACGTTTTTGTTTTTACTTTTGAATTATGTTTTGGTGTTTGACATTTCTAATGAATCATTTCTATATAGTCATTACTATATTCATTTCCATGATTATCATTTCTATGCATAAAGTATCTGAACGAACGTCCTATTAACCTTGTTTTAGAAATGGCCAATAACAAGGATGTGATCATAGTAGACAGTGGATCGAGCCACACGATCCTTAAGGATAAAAGATACTTCATAAACTTAACTATTAAAAGAGCAAACATTTCCACAATAGCGGGTATGTCTGATCTCATTGAAGGTCACGGCCAAGCATACATTCTACTGCCCATGGGTACGCATCTCGAAATATCAGATGCCTTGTATTCACCCAATTCTAAGAGAAGTCTATTGAGCTTCAAAGACATTCGTATGAATGGTTATCATATTGAAACAAAGGGCGAAGGAAATAAAGAATTCCTTCAAATAGTAGAAATCGGCCAAGGACATAAGAAAGTCTTAGAAACCATACCCGCACTGTCTACTGGACTATATCACGCTCAAGTCAGTATGATAGAAGCAAATGCTCTATTTAATAAAACAGCCATTGATCACTTTACACTATGGCATGACCGGTTTGGCCATCCCGGATCTAACATGATGCGTAAGCTGATAGCTAACACCAGAGGCCATTCATTGAAAGAAAAACGAATCATTCCCAAGCACCTATCGTGTGCATCTTGTTCACAAGGGAAGTTGATCGTAAGGCCATCACCAGTTAAGGTGACAAAGGAAACTATAAACTTTCTGGAAAGAATCCAGGGCGATATATGCGGACCTATACACCCACCTTGTGGGATCTTTCGATATTTCATGGTCCTTATAGATGCATCGACCAGATGGTCGCATGTATGCTTATTATCGACCCGTAACTTGGCATTAGCCAGATTGCTCGCTCAACTTATAAGACTACGAGCCCACTTTCCAGATTTTCCTTTGAAGACGATACGTCTTGATAATGCTGGTGAATTCACATCTCAAGCGTTCAATGATTACTGTATGTCCATGGGGGTGACAGTGGAACATTCCGTGGCACATGTACATACACAGAACGGCTTAGCCGAATCATTCATAAAACGCATTCAGCTGATAGCCCGACCATTGCTCATGAGGTCGAGGTTGCCGGTTTCAGCATGGGGACACGCGGTCCTTCATGCGGCCGAGCTCATACGCATCAGACCATCTAGTGATCATAAGTATTCCCCATCGCAATTGCTAACGGGTCAAGAGCCAGACATATCCCATCTTAAAACATTTGGCTGTTCTGTTTACGTTCCAATAGCTCCACCACAGAGAACGAAGATGGGACCTCAGAGAAGGATGGGGATATACGTTGGATTTGAATCTCCCACGATTATAAAATACCTCGAGCCAACTACGGGCGATTTGTTTAAGGCCAGGTATGCGGATTGTCATTTCAATGAATCCGAACTTCCAACGTTAGGAGGAGATCCAAAGCTGGTCAAAGAAATCAAAGAGATTTCATGGAATCAAACATCCTTAACATGGCAAGATCCTCGGACTCAAGTGTGCGATCTTGAGGTCCAGAAAATCATTCATTTGCAAAAGCTAGCTAATCAATTGCCAGATTCCTTTGCTGACCCAAACAGAGTGACTAAGTCACATATACCAGCTATAAATGCACCTATCAAATTAGATGTCCCAAGAGGACCTAGTCAAGTTGCTACTGAATCTACAGCACGTCTCAAACGTGGTAGACCTGTTGGTTCCAAAGATAAACAACCTCGGAAAAGAAGAGGTGCAGCCGATGGTGGAACCCGACCAGACATAGCCGGCCTTACCCGGGGCTTGGCCGATCCCGACCAACCGTCCTCAGACGTGGTCGATGAACCGACCCGACCGACTGCGGTCGATGGTTCGGATAAAACCATGGTCGATGGTCCGTCCGTACCGTCCAGTGATGCTCGGGACGCCTTGCATCATGGTACTGATGATCATGAGAACAATGAGATATCTATAGATTATCTGATGTCTGGGAAGAAATGGAATAGAAATGATGTCGACATCACTGATATATTTGCATACCAAGTAGCACTTGAACTAATGGAAAATGAGGATCAAGAACCCACGTCTATATATGCATGCATGCAAAGATCAGATTGGCTAAAGTGGAAAGAGGCCATAAACGTGGAGTTAAATTCTTTAAAGAAAAGAGGTGTATTCGGTCCACTCATACGAACACCATTAGATGTCAAACCAGTTGGATACAAATGGGTCTTTGTGAGAAAGAGAAATGAAAATGGCGAGGTCGTGAGATACAAAGCACGACTCGTTGCACAAGGATTCACCCAAAGACCAGGAATCGATTATGAGGAAACTTATTCCCCTGTGGTGGATGCAACTACTTTTAGATTCCTAATCAGTCTGGCCATAAGAGAAAATTTGGATTTACGGTTAATGGATGTTGTAACCGCCTATCTATATGGACCACTGGACAATGACATCTACATGAGGATCCCAGAGGGTATAGAAATGAAAGATAAGAAAGGATCTCGAGATCAACACTGCATCAAACTTAACAAATCACTATATGGACTTAAGCAGTCCGGCCGGATGTGGTACAATCGCCTCAGCGAGTACTTAGTGAAAGAAGGATACAAAAATGATCCTATCAGTCCATGTATCTTCATCAAAGAAGTTTGATCCTAAGGGCTTTGTGATTATAGCAGTGTATGTGGACGATCTGAACATCGTTGGAACCTCTGGTGAGATCACCCAAACAGTCGAATATCTTAAGAAAGAATTCGAAATGAAAGACCTAGGCAAAACTAAATTCTGTTTGGGATTGCAACTTGAGTATAAGAATGATGGAATCCTTGTGCATCAAATGGCATATACTGAAAAGATACTCAAGAGATTCAATATGGACGAGGCTCACCCATTGACAAGCCCGATGGTCGTGAGGTCACTCAGTCCGGACACGGACCCATTTCGCCCAAAGATGGACGATGAGGAAGTCCTTGGTCCCGAAGTGCCATATCTCAGTGCCATTGGTGCCTTGATGTATTTGGCAACCCATACACGGCCGGATATATCCTTTGCTGTAAACCTCTTGTCCAGGTTCAGTTCCAATCCGACCAAAAGGCACTGGGACGGGATTAAACATTTACTTCGATATTTGAAAGGGACTAAAGATTTAGGTTTGTTTTACACTAACCATAACCAAGAATCTTTAGTTGGTTTTGCTGATGCAGGTTATCTATCAGATCCACACCATGCCAGGTCACAAACAGGCTATGTATTTACATACGGTGGAACAGCAATTTCATGGCGATCTATGAAGCAGACTATCTCGGCCACATCTTCCAACCATGCCGAGATTTTGGCTATTCATGAGGCAAGTAGGGAGTGCGTTTGGTTGAGATCATTGACTCAACACATCCGTGATGACTGTGGGATGACTGAAGACAAAGAACCGACGGTCCTATACGAAGACAATGCTGCTTGTATTGCTCAACTCAAAGATGGTTATATCAAAGGGGACCGGACCAAGCACATCTTACCAAAGTTCTTCTTCACCCACGAGTTGCAGAAAGCAAAGGAGGTTCATGTTGTTCAAGTACGTTCATGCGACAACTCAGCCGACCTATTCACTAAAGCACTGCCAACCTCTACACTAAGGAAGCTCATCCACCAGATCGGGATGAGAAGATTGAAGGATCTATAGTGGTGCATTCATCAGGGGGAGCAATACGGTTGTACTCTTTTTCCTGTCTATGGGTTCCCTTTTACCACGATGGGTTTTGGGTTTACCATGGGGAGGTTTTAACGAGGCAACATACTAAACGTATTGTAAGCTCTATATGGTTATAACATCCAAGGGGGAGTGTTATGAACCAGATGATTGTGGATGCAATAACCAATAGATTGGACATAACCAAATCGGACCAGAGGTTGGACCGAAAGGAATCTTCTCGACCAGAAAGGAATATTCCCATCGGCCATGAAGATAAGGATCGACCATGTTTTCCTTTTCCTTGTTGGAACTAGTTTTCCTTTTCTATGTCTATCTAGGAATATGTTATGTTTCCATTTATCTAGTTGTAACTCCCTATATATAAAGGGCACCATTCGATTGAATCAATAAGAATAACACAAGTTCCCCCATTAGTTTCTTAACAATATTGTCTTTTGTGTAAAAGACTTTTGTTTCAGACTTTGTCTTAAGCTTATTTCAGCTGTTGGTCATTTTTCTTTCCATCCAACAAATCGTAGACCATCCCATCCAACTCGTATTGTCTTTTGCGTAAAGACTTTTGTTTCAGACTGTCTTAATCTTATTTCAGCTCTTGTTTTTCTTTCCATCCAACAAATCGTAAACAACCCCCATCCAACTTTTAAGCCTTGTGGTTCACAGTCTTTGTATTAAGACATCTTTGACTTGTTGGTCGTTTTTCCAAATCCAACGAGTTTTTTAAAGCCATTAATAGCTTTTCCATCTATGGACCTTTTTTTTTCAAAACCCTGGGTCATTTTTTTCTCATCCCATATAATCTGTGTCTTTAAGACTTTTTAAGCATGCACTACCAACCAATGGATTCCAAATCTTATTTGCCAACCCCATAACATAGCTGTCTAGACATGCACTACCAACCATTCCTCAACGGGACAATGTAACCCAAATAAAAAATTTGACAAAACACTATTAGATTAGTGCTTGTCTATGATCTTTTTGGATTTCAAAATCCTATGGCATAATCAAATGTGTTTGACTTTGTCCTCTTTAAATTCCATACGCAAAAGACATAAAATTTTTAAGCCTTGTGGTTCAGAGTCTTTGTCTTAAGACATCTTTAAGCTGTTGGTCGTTTATCCAATCCAACGAGTCTTATTTAAACCATTAAGCCGTGGGTCATTATTTTCTCATCCCCATAGAGTCTTTGTCTCAAGACTTTTAAGCATGCACTACCAACCAATAGATGCCAAATCTTTCCATCCAACAAATAGTAAACCAAACTCATCCAACTCATAGTCTTTGTCTACCAAAAAATAACTATGTCCTTGTGGTTATCCGCAAAGACATAGTCATTCAAGCCTTGTGGTTAAGAGTCTTTTTGTTAAGACATCTTTAAGCTCTGTTGGTCGTTTTTCCAATCCAACGGGTCTTATATAAGCCATTAGGCGTTTTTCCATCTAAGGACTTTTTATAAACCGTGGGTCATATTTTTTGTCATCCCCATATAGTCTTTATCAAAAGAAGACTTTTTAAGCATACACTACCAACCAATAGATTCCACAAGTCTTATTTGCCAACCCCATAACATACTTGTTTAGACATGCACTACCAACCATTAGATTCCTTAGGGGACAATGTAACCCAAATAAAAAAATCTGACATAACACTATTAGATTAGTGCTTGCCTATGATCCTTTTGGATTTGAAAATACCATGACATCGAATAGAACTGATCAAATGTGTTTGTCCTCGTTTGAATTTTACCGTGGTGACGATGGTTTCATGCAGAGTAAAGCTTCCAGGTTTGTAACGAAGTAACTCTGGCAGCAACAAAGGCCGGTGAGTTTGCTCCTCCAAGGGACACAATCATCTTGTACAAACAAAAAGAAACATGTTTAGACACTAAACCAAACTGACTTGTGTGACATTTAGACAAGAGAATGAATTTGACAGATTGTACACTTCAAATCTTTTGCATGTAGTGAAGATACGAATCAATTTACAGACAAGAGAAACAAGAGAACTGCAAAAAATCGTTTATCTTAGTTACAAAACGAGAACGAGAAAAGAACCATGTGCATGATTAACACGAAACCTTACATAACCCTAATTAACATAGAGACGAGTAAGAAACCCAAAGAATCACATCAGGGTTTCAGGAGGAATCAATCTTCAAAAGAAAACCAAATCAAGAAGAAAAGATTAAACAATTCAGGAAATTTGGAAACTCAATATTTACCTTAAACGGGAAAAAGAACCCTAAAACCAAGATCACTGCAAAAATCGAAATCGCGAACAGTAAAGACAGAAGAATGATTAACGCAAAACTTATAAAACCCTAATTAACATAGACACAGACGTACCTCGACAATCGAATCGGTTTCAAGCGGAATCAAAGCTTAGATGATTCACTTACTATGTAATCGGCTTTTCCGAATTTTTGAAGAGGCCATCGTCAGAGCTCTCAACTCTTCTTCACTGGAAAACAAAACTGTGAATGAAAAAAGTTAGGAGCAAACGGTTTAATACAAACGGTTATTTTCCAAAAGGGATATACTTTACTTATGCGTTTGACAAATTATCTTTAATCCTATCGGTTAATATTTTAAAAGCAGACCGTTCCACCGTTTTCTCTGGTTAATCTTATTAAGGTTATGACTATTTGCATGAATTTTGAATTTAAGTTTGTGTTTAGAAAATTCTTTTTTTTTTAAATTTCTTATCACATTTAAAAATAACCAAAATACTCTTGTTATTTGAAAATTTTATTTTTTTACTTTTTAAAATTTACAATCTTATCTCTAAAAATCCTACCCAACTCTAAACATTAATTTTAGATTAATTAATCCAAAAATTAAAAATGTATATTTATACCTTTTAATAATTTTTTTATACTTTTTTAAATTTTTTATAAAATATTATTTTTGTGACAAAAAAAATTTAAAGACATCTTAAGATATTTCTCTTATAGTTTTCTGGATTTCGATTTTTAGATTTAGATTTTCTAATTTCTAGTTTTTTATTTGCAGTTGATTTTAGTTTTCAAAAACTTAAATAGTGACATTAGATTTTGGTTTTTATTTGTCAAGCTAAAATAATTTATTAATAATAAAATATTCTTTTTAAAACAATAAAATACAACATACTATTATTATTTAAAATATATTATACGATAAAACTAATAGCTACCTTTTAAAATAAATTTAATTTTATATCTCCAATTAAATTTAGAGGATTAGTGATTATATTTTTTTAACAAAATTAAAATAATTGTATTTTTAATGTAAATTATGTAATTCAAATATTTCAAGTGACTTTCTTCTACGAAATAAATAAGTAAGCTAACCCAAAAAAAACAAAAACAAAATCAGACTTGGAAATTGGAGGGATCGAAACAAACAAGATGTGAAAAGAAACGACTAACCTGCAAAATTGAAGTGACCGTTGTTGTGTTTCTTCCACGAAACAGAGACGTGATTAGTCTGAAACAATATAAAGCCTTTATTTGAGCAAACATTGATTCAAATGTAAAGTTATACAATAAAAAAGAGGGTGCTAAATCCATACGGAAGAACATACATAAAGCACATCGATGTTAGCCTTTGAACTTCAAGCTGTCACATGACTATCATAAGATTTTGGATGCTTATTCAAGCGCATATCTGGTGGAAATCAAATTATTTTGAAAAGCACATACCTGTCACAGAAGTCTGATACACTTGAAATCTTCTCAGAATCTGTAATACTTGAACACCTTCTGAAGCATATACCTGAAAAAAAAAACAGAAATAATAGTTAGTCTTTACTTAACACATTGGTCATTTCTTTCCACCAACTAAAAAATAACCCGAAATGTAGTCTGTCTTAAGATTTCTTTACCCTTTGGTGGTCATCCTTATGCATTGTCTATCGAGCAGAAACAATTCTTTAGACCTTGCGGTTCATAGTATTTCTCTTGATACCATTTTTGTGGTTGGTCATATTAGCAAGACCGACCCATAGTCTTTTCCAAAAAGACTTATAAGCCATGTGGTTACATAGGACTCTCTATTGTCGATTCAGACTGTCAAGATTCTGTCTTCTCACTTTTTTCAAGTGGTTGGTCTTTCATCAATACGACAAGTCCTTGGTTTTTTTTTCTACCATCCAACAAGTCCATGGCATAGACTTTCTCAACATACTTGTAAGCCATGTGGAAATAAGAATCTTTGTCAAGAATCTCTAAGCAGTTGGTCTCTTTTGTATACAGCAAAATCGTTAGTTGTTTTACCATCCAACCAATCTTTATAGAGAGACATTCCAAAGCCATGGCAGTTTTTGTTTGAGCTCTATCTTATGCTGATGTCATATAATTGGTTTATGCCATCTATCTTTGTCTACTTTTAGGCCTTTTTGGTTTATTAAACAGAGACTGTTCTTTAAGCCTTCGGTCCATAGTGTTTGTCTTACACTTTCTCAAACTGGTTGTTGTTTCATTCATCCAACAAGTATTATCTCAGCCATTATAATGTCTGTCTGTCATAAGACTCTTTTAAGCCGTGGGTAGAAAAGTCAAGTCAGTCTTTTCCTTACGACTTTCTTAAGATTGGTCGTTCTATACTCTTAAGCCTTATGGTTATCCCAGAGACAATTCTCAGTTCAGATTTTTTTTTCCTTTTTAAAGACACCTCTTAAGCTGTTGCTCGTTTTCCTCTTATACAACAAGTTTAATTTAAGAAATGGGTCATTTTTATCCATCTAAAGGCCTTTTCAGAGACTGTCGTAAGCCATCTTTAAGCCGTTGGTTACTTTTTTTTTTCCCCATCCAACAAGCCTTATTTAAGCTGTTTAAGTAAGAATCTCTTGATCCTTGTTAAGTATCTTTGTCTTACATCTTTAAGCTGTTTAGTAGTCTTTGTCGCTGGGTGACTTTCCAAATCCGCGAGTTGTGGTTATCGAGCAGAACAGTATGGTTACACCTTTGTTGTTCATAGTCTTTGTCTCAAGACTTCACTAAGCCATTAGCCGATTTTTTTTCCCATCCAAGGACTTTTTCAGAATCTTTTCTTAAGACATCTTTAAGCGTCTTTTCACATCCTACAACCATCCCATCCAACTCGTATTGTCTTTTGCGTAAAGACTTTTGTTTCAGACTGTCTTAATCTTATTTCAGCTCTTGTTTTTCTTTCCATCCAACAAATCGTAAACAACCCCCATCCAACTTTTAAGCCGTGTGGTTCAGACTCTTTGTCTTAAGACATCTTTGACTTGTTGGTCATTTTTCCAATCCAACGAGTTTTTTAAAGCCATTAATGGCTTTTCCATCTATGGACCTTTTTTTTCAAAACCCTGGGTCATTTTTTTCTCATCCCCATATAGTCTCTGTCTTTAAGACTTTTTAAGCATGCACTACGAACCAATGGATTCCAAGTCTTATTTGCCAACCCCATAACATAGTTGTCTAGACATGCACTACCAACCATTCCTCAACGGGTCAATGTAACCCAAATAAAAAATCTGACAAAACACTATTAGATTAGTGCTTGTCTATGATCTTTTTGGATTTCAAAATCCTATGGCATAATCAAATGTGTTTGACTTTGTCCTCTTTAAATTCCATACGCAAAAGACATAATTTTTTTAAGCCTTGTGGTTCAGAGTCTTTGTCTTAAGACATCTTTAAGCTGTTGGTCGTTTATCCAATCCAACGAGTCTTATTTAAACCATTAAGCCGTGGGTCATTATTTTCTCATCCCCATAGAGTCTTTGTCTCAAGACTTTTAAGCATGCACTACCAACCAATAGATGCTAAATCTTTCCATCCAACAAATAGTAAACCAAACTCATCCAGCTCATAGTATTTGTCTACCAAAAAAAAAACTATGTCCTTGTGGTTATCGCAAAGACATAGTCATTCAAGCCTTGTGGTTCAGAGTCTTTTTGTTAAGACATCTTTAAGCATACACTACCAACCAATAGATTCCACAAGTCTTATTTGCCAACCCCATAACATACTTGTTTAGACATGCACTACCAACCATTAGATTCCTTAGGGGACAATGTAACCCAAATAAAATAATCTGACAGAACACTATTAGATTAGTGCTTGCCTATGATCCTTTTGGATTTCAAAATACCATGACATGGAATAGAACTGATCAAATGTGTTTGTCCTCGTTTGAATTTTACCTTGGTGACGATGGTTTCATGCAGAGTAAAGCTTCCAGGTTTGTAACGAAGTAACTCTGGCAGCAACAAAGGCCGGTGATTTTTTTTCACTTGAGTCGTGGGTTTGTTTTTCCATCTATAGTCTTTGCCTCATTTTAAAGCCGTTGGTTATTATACCAAAACCAAGCCATAATCTTTTTCAGAAGACTCCTAAACCATCCAACAAGTCTGTCTTATGACTTTTTTTCCCTAAGCCGCTGGTCAATGTTTCCATATCTTAAAACGGACAGTCCCATATCGTCTTTGTCTAGAGTAATGAATCTCTTTTCGATTCATAATCTTTGTCTAGAATCTGTGTGTTATGATTCGTTAAACCGTTGGTTACTTTACCATTCATCATATCTAAAAACCGACCCTTTTTGTCTTTGGCAAGAGACTTCTCTTTAAGCAGTTTGAACTCTTTTATTCCATCAAGGACCCTTTTCTTAGCAACCCCATATTGTCTTTTGTGTAAAGACTCTTTGCTTAAGACTTGTGTCTTAAGCTTATTTCAGCTGTTGGTCGTTTCTCTATCCATCCAATAAATCGTAAACCAATCCAACCAACTCATAGTATTTATTTACTTTTACACCTTGTGTTTCAGAGTTTCTGTCTTAAGATATCTTTAAGCTGTTGGTCGTTTATCCAACCCAACGAGTCTTTTTTAAACCACTAAGCCCTGGGTCATTATTTTCTCAAGACTTTTAAGCATGCACTACCAACCAATAGATGCCAAATCTTTCCATCCAACAAATAGTAAACCAAACTCATCCAACTCATAGTCTTTGTCTACCAAATAATAACTATGTCCTTGTGGTTATCACAAAGACATAGTCATTCAAGCCTTGTGGTTCAGAGTCTTTGTCTTAAGACATCTTTAAGCCGTTGGTCGTTTTTCCAATCCAACGAGTCTTATATAAGCCATTAGGCTTTTTTCCATTTAAGGATTTTTTATAAGCCGTGGGTCATTATTTTCTCATCCCCATAGTATTTATCATAATAAGACTTTAAGCATGCACTACCAACCAATGGATTCCAAGTCTTATTTGCCAACCTCATAACATGAACTACCAACCAATAGATTCAAAGCCGTGGGTCAATTTTTTTGTCATCCCCATATAGTCTTTATCGTAATAAGACTTTTAAGCATGCACTACCAACCAATAGATTCCAAGTATTATTTGCCAACCCCATAACATGCACTACCAACCAATAGATTCAAAACCGTGGGTCATTATTTTCTCATCCCCCTATAGTCTTTATCATAATAAGACTTTTAAGCATGCACTACCAACCAATAGATTCCACAAGTCTTATTTGCCAACCCCATAACATACTTGTTTAGACATGCACTACCAACCATTAGATTCCTTAGGGGACAATGTAACCCAAAAAATATGAAAGAACACTATTAGATTAGTGCTTGCCTATGATCTTTTTGGATTTCCAAATACCATGACATCTAATAGACCTGATCAAATGTGTTGGTCCTCGTTTGAATTTTACCGTGGTGACGATGGTTTCATGCAGAGTAAAGCTTCAAGGTTTGTAACGAAGTAACTCTGGCAGCAACAAAGGCCGGTGAGTTTGCTCCTCCAAGGGACACTATCATCTGTCCAAATAAAAAAGAAACATGTTTAGACACTAAACAAAACTGACTTCTGTGACATTTAGACAAGAGAATGAATTTGACAGATTGTACACTTCAAATCTTTTGCATGTAGTGAAGATACGGATCAATTTACAGACAAGAGAAACAAGATAACTGCAAATTTTTTTTTATCTTAGTTACAAAACGAGAACGAGAAAGGAACCCTAAAACAAGATAACTGCAATTAGTAAATTTAAAGCACCGCGAAACATATGAAGGATTTACTCGAAACCCTAATTACGAAAGACAGAGACGAGTGAGAAACCCAAACAATCACAATCCGGTTACATGCGGAATCAAACTTCAAAAGAAAGCCAAATCAATCAAATCAAGAAGCAAAGATTAAACAATTCGGAAAACTAATCGCGATCAAATACTACTCTAAACAGTGAAATCCTCAAAACAGATTCAAGATTTACAGAGAGCGAAACACTTACTAAGATTGTAATCGGATTTTCAGATTTTGCAGATCCTCGAAGAGTCGGTCGAGAGAATTGAGAAAAAAAAAAAAAAAAAAAAAAAAAAAAAAAAAAAGATTGTTGGCAAATAAAAAGACGATTCTTAACGCGTTTTCTAATGGTTGGTTATATATAAGAAACTGAGCCAATCGATTTTGAATCGAACCGGGCCTGCATTTAATTATACAGATATTTCAAAAACTTGATTCGATTTATTTCGAGTTGAACCGGCCGTGCGTGGTTCCTGACGGTTATAACGAAACCGGCCTTGTATTCTTTTTACGATGATGTCTACTATTATACGCTGTCGTTTCATGCATAGTTTCCATGATCAATTTGTTAAGATTCAATTCCAATAAAATTATGATGTTCTCTGATAAAATCATGCGGTACTACTTACCATTGGAGAATATGATGTTGCTTCAAAATCTCTTCAACACTGTCTCTATTCTCTCTATAATACAATGACAAACAATCTCATTTTATTTGAATCTGATCCCAATGGACTGAAAGAAATGTGAGAAGACACAATATAGATAACTAACCTTCCCACCAAACTCTGTTGTCCAGGCTTGACTCCGTATCTACTCATTCATTGTTCTCCGAATCTTGTTATACTTAACATGTGTTCCAGTCAACTTCAGAAACTTTGGGAAGGAACCAAGGTAAGAAAAATCATACACTACCATTTACTATAACGGCTCTGTTATTTTCTTAACGTTTTATTTTTTTTCCAGGAACTTGAGAAGCTGAAGAAGATCAAACTTTGTCATTCACGACAGCTACTTGATATTCAAGAACTTCAAAATGCTCTAAACGTTGAGGTAATTGATCTCCAAGGCTGTACAAGACTACAAAGATTTATAGACACAAGCCGTTTCCATCATCTTCGGGTGATAAATCTATCTGGTTGCACAAATATCAAAAGTTTCCACCTAATATTGAGGAGTTGTATCTCAAACAAACTGGCATAATATCAATACCAAGTATGACCCTCTCTTCACCAGATAACTCATTTACTTATGATCATGGTGGTCGCAAGTTCTTGGATATCGAAGGCTCGTCTGAGTCAATCATGGTTTATTTGGAACACCTCAAAGTTCTTGATCTGTCTTGTTGCAAAAAGCTTGAGGATATTCAGGTTATCCCAAAAAATCTTAAAAAGCTATACCTTGGTTTGATATGAGTTATTATGTTTGGAAGTATAATGAATCCATAATTTTATTACACACCTTGAACATGCGAAATTTTAAGACCTTTCACGTTTCAAGACTGTAGAGTATTTATTTCTTCTGTTGCTAAAATACCTTCCTACTAGGTACTGACCTGCGCGCAGGTTAAAATGCGTAAAAAAATATTTATGGTACATAATGAATTTTTTTTATTAAATTAGTCTTACATTATAGATTTATTTCAGTTAATAAAAGTTTAATTATTTTGGGTATAACACAATTTTATCGTATAAATTAGAGTAAATTAGTTGTTACACATATATTTGAATTGTCCTATAACAATACAAAAATCAATTCTTACATAAGAACTTTTAGCTAATATTCTATGTCATTAATACATAGATAATATTGCGTGATTAGTTTATGGAAACTACAATTGTATACTCCAAGTTATTAATTTATGGCAACTAATACATTGTAAATATATGGCATATTTGGTATGTAAATAAAATCCATTCAATTTTATTTCAAAAAATAATTAAATCCATTCAATTCCATCCGTTTTCAAAAAATAAAAGTTCATCCGTTTTCTTTTGTAAAAGAAAAGGAGGGAGTAGGTGCGTATATTATAATCGTATACTCTCATACTCCAATTTTTTTTTTGTCTCGGCATCAAGAAAACGTTTTTGACAAAGCAAAATCTCACAGCAACATGCAGAAAAACACTTAGGCAATGCGATGCCTCATCAAAATCGTCCCAAAAGCAATTGACAATCTAAGATTCGTCTAAATGCTAGCAACGTATCCAAACCATCACGAATATAATCTCGAGGATTATACAGCATCTCTGGTCGCAATAAGGCGTTTAGAAACCCTGTATCAAAATCAAATTGAAACTCGATGATTAGTCAAAGTCTTGAAGATCTTTTTGACTTAATAAAACGAGTTTCATATAAAAGTAAAAAAGAATACGAGAAATATTCAAGCATCAAGGCATTGCTCTCAGTTTCCATTGAACCAAGTGAGTCACGAAAAAGCATCAAAAACATTTGAAACAAAGCAAAATTGAGAACACAGGTAGCAACGAGCACAACAAAGGGAACACTTTCTCCCTGCTCGTTGACTAGATCTACCGCTGGTTAACTGATTAGTTCCTCCTAAGAAACCTACGAAAACGTTGCGCGACTAGTCGTAACGAAATAACCTTCGGTAAAACTCCATGAGTGTCACCAAGAAACTTTGACCAAAGGATCGAAATCAAAGTGGGAATGTTTCTCGAAAAATCTGCGGAAGCATCGCTACTTTGACATCTCAATAAAATGCACCAATCACCCATCACTTTTGTATAACTAAAACGCTTTATACAAAACAGACTGCAAGAAAACAAGATCGGTATCATGCAAAATGACTTTGCAATACAAAAACGCAAATGAGAAAAACCTAAACCTCGCTCGCAAACATCAGGAGTAATTTGCGAGCAACACTGTCAATTTGCTGCTAAGAGAAGCCCTTCTTGGAGAACTTAAAAGGAAAATCCTTCGTACAATCATATCAAGTCATACGAAGCAACTTTTGAAATTAAACATAACAAGTTTATGAAGAAGTGTTTTTCTTATAACAAAAAAAGACGAAGCCGTATGATCCAACTTTGGACGACCAATCTAAACTTTATCTCTTCACACTACGATATAAGAAATCTAATTCTTTAGCCATGCGACTCGCTGGCTTCTGCCTTATACTTCCCTCGGTTACATCCGAGCAGGCAATCATCCCGCAACTGAATTTGCATGGATTCTATATATCAAGCCTCTTAGGCTTCATCTTCCTCGGACAAAGACAAAACAATTTTCATATGACTAAGGGAAACGTTGTACGAAACATTCGTCGTATAACGGAAACCTGAAAACGGAAAATTGTTTTCTACAACCATCGGCCATCTTAACACGAAAAAACTCCGGCATACTTGACCTATCAATCTTGAAAAACGTTCTTTGGCCCTCGGAAAAATACGCCTTCCAGTACAGGTCTGAACCAGAATTCGGCATCCCCTTTAGGACAATTCTAAACTAACATGACCTTAATGTTAAAAAAAAATGTCAATGTCTGATCCTTGACCAGAAACATCCTCGGCTATGCGTCTGAACACATCGTTCGTGCCAAGCCAAAACATTCGAGCAACCACCAGTCCATTCGATCACTTAAACGGCTAAACGATAATCCGCGATTTGTCTAAAAATACCAATTGACTATTACGCAAATAATTATCATAAAATCCAGAATTGGAAATTATACGATAAAGTTTTCACAACGGGACTCAGTCCTAATAAACAAACGGTTAACGGAAAGCTTCAACTTGTCGAAAATTCGATCAAGTTCTATATACTCCACAATTCACTTTAAGCCTGCAATATTTTAACCATAAAAACGCGGCATGTAAGGAAAAACTCGTAACAAAGCTCCTGGATCCATACAAAATATCCTTAAAGTACACGAAATAAATCTCGGAGAGCCAGCTCTTCACAAAGCACAATGAAGGAAAACACTTCTTCCCAAGGAAAGATCTACGCTACCCCTTGGTCCTAATTCCTCTATCATAAATCAAAATACTTAACATCCAAACAGGAACAACAATTTTGGCTGCAAACATCTATAGACAAACCAAAATGTTTCTCCAACGCAGGTTTAAGACTAAACCCTTCCAACATCGTGAAACATCTTCAAGACCGCAAACATTTCAACCACTAAACGCGGCAAACGAAAGAAAAACCAATCTTCAGCATCGCGAGACGTCACATACTCCAGAACAACCATTTTTTCTCGGAAAAATTACCTTCCTTGATAAAAACACCTTCTTGGAAGACCAAACAATCATACACACTAACATCTTCTCAAACATGTATCCTTCACTAAGAATCAAAAACGGTAATATCAACCATTATGGTTGTTACTAATCACAACAAACTCTTAACGTCCTAAACAGAATAAGACTTCTCATAGAGATAACTCTCATACATCTGACACAAGGATAAATAGCGTTATAAAAGAAATCCGAAATTTTGGTCAGAACTTCCAGACGACTTAAAAATTATCTTTTGAGAGATGCTCGATCCTACCAGACAAGTAGTATAAGCCGACAACCTATCACAGACTTTAAATTGGTACGGAATCAGGTCACAACACAGGAAATGTAAACCGAAGTAGTCATCGCACCACCTAAACCATTATTAGGCCTAGGTCTTACCATAAACCCAACACACTGGTCTCTAACATCTCTAGGAATGATATCGAAATGATACGAGATTCCAAAATATGTCTCTTCATTTGTATTCCAATGTTCATGAAGTTCCAAAAAATCCAAATTTCAATCATTCTCATCTAAAACGAACAACAAATATAACGATCTACAAAATAGTTAGATATGAACGGTCATACTTGGTCAGAGCAAACAACCAACAAGGCCAATCTCGAGGCTGACAAAGGTCCAATATAAAATGCCATCAGCAGCGACATGCTCGATAATCTCGACACGACACATAAATAAATCGTAAAGGTCTCATTGGAAAACAGGTCATAAAAATCTTAACTCCAAGAAGAACTACGAAAGGCTTGATCCCTTTCACAAGGGTACATAGGCAGCCTTTACAAGGCGCAGCCCCAATCCTATCACATTCCACTATTAGGAGAGTGAGCAGACCACTTTTAACAGACCTTTTTAACCATTAATTCCACCTAACTTACCTGACCTGCCTGACCGCTCGCTAGAACATCGTAAAATTTCTAGTGATCTGGGGGGGGGGGGAGCAAACTGTTAGGGTCAAAATCGGTCACGACGGAATCAATGCCTGAAAGTTCTCGAGAAACATTTGTTTTCTATAAAAAGAAAAATAAAAATGCGGGAAACGAAATGGAAACTGAAATGGAAAACGGAAACAGAAATGGAAATGGAAACGGAAAAGAAAACAAAAAAGAAAACTAAAAAAAAAACTAAAACTAAAACTTCGTATAAATTCAAAAAAAGAATTTTAGGACAAGTTATCGGGAAAGACACTCGAGCAACGAAATGATCAAACCAGCCGTGTCCAACCCGCCTGACGGCAAGTTGAATGGACCAAGTCCAACTTGCAGGCGAGTTGGATCAGCTCGCCCAAATCCCCTGATGGCGAGTTGGATTGCCCTATCCAACTGGCCATCAGGCGTGTTGGGACTGCTCGTCCAACTCGCCTGATGGCGAGTTGGATCGACTTCATCTGTGGGAAGCAAAATTCTCACTGTCGATTTCTGCAAAATAAGGAAAGCCAAGAAACCCCAACTTTCCCAGAGGTCCCAGATTTTTGCTAAGCCAAACGTCAAGTGATCAAACAATAAAAATTGACGAAGTAAATAATTAAATAACTGAGAGATCAAGGAAGATCTTACTCTGAATACATGAATGAGTGTTACAACAGGTAAAGCCTAGTTCGCAAGAGCTATTGGCGAGTTCCCTAGTTCTAACCACATAAGATTTTATTAACCTAGTTGAGTCGCAGCTCGAGATTGAAAACAGAAAATTGCCTAAATCGCTCTAAGTGCTAAGTTTTTCTGTGTTTTTTTTGTCCCCCTTGACTCTCTGTTTTGGTGTTCCTTATATACTCATCTCGAGGCAGTTCCCTCTTCCATCTTCTGCCCCCGATTCATGGTTATCTTCTTGCGGAAATATTCCATTTTTCTTTGATCTTCGAGATTATCCCTTAAAACTTGACATTTATCTTCTCCAGCGAACATTTGATAAACCGTCATAATATCATTGGGCTCAATCCCATCTAAAACCATAAGTGGGCCCTTTGGGCCGTTTTTCGACTTTAACGTTTTTACGATAGAAAACCCCCAATACGACGTCGGTTTTGTAAATAATTCAAATTACTCGTATAGTTGAGACAGCTTTGGTGTTAAGTCAACAGTTTTTTGATATGGACCATTTAAATTCATACGAAAAACAAGTTTTTACGATTATTATCGTAAAGTTCCAACGGTAACTCCAATAGAGATGAAACAAGAGACTGTGTGATCAAGGTTCGAAAGAGGTATTGATCGGGACCAAGAAGGATGGTGCTGATCCAACTTTCCTGATGGCGAGTTTGTCGTGGTCGACCCAACTCGCCATCAGACAAGTTGGGCATGCTGCTCCCACTCGCCTAATGGCAAGTTGGGCTTGGTCCGTTAAATTTGCTGTCGGGCGTGTTGGACACGGTTGTTTTGTTTGTTCTGTTGCTCGATCGCCCTTTCCGATAACTTTCTACCCAGTCCTTTTCGATTTTGCACAAGGCTCCAGTTGTGGTTTTCGCGGTTTTTGTTTTTCAAATGTTCTTTCGCGAATTTTTAGCCATTGATTCCCTCGTGATCGATTTTGACTTCAACAATTAGCTCCCCATCTCGTTAGAATCGTGATGTTCTTGCGAGCGGTTAGATAGGTTAGGTGAGTTAGTGGCATTAATGGCTGAAAGTCCGAAGATGAATAATAAGTTTTCTTGCCTATAAGTAAGTGGAGTAAGTTTTTAAATTGTTTACTTGCTTCATTTCACAAGAACTTCTCTCTTAAGGTATAAAGATCTTTCTCTTCATATCTTTCTTTTATTGTTCTTGACCATGTCTTCAAGCCAAGGAGACTCAGCCAAATTTTTGCCTTTTTTCTTTGACCCCGACAGCGTTTATACGCTGGATGGTGGAGTTGCCGCAAAATTTGAATTCGTGGCACACTTCGTCGATCCTATGGAAGATGATGCGTACTGGCAGATTACATGCAATTTAAGGGCTCCTCCCCATGAATCGTGGTATCTTCCCCCAGCTCTTACCTAAAAGACCTCTGCTGGTCGGAGTCACAGTTGTCCTTCGTATCTTGGTGTCATCCGACAGTTCTGACATGTCCCGGACTCGGTAGAATTTTGAATTCTAAGGACCGGAGAACTCGCTGATGCTCGTCTGGATGGTTACTTCATGTGTTACGACACATTTCTGCTATGATTTCATTTGTTGTTTCCCATCCCGAGGATAATCGTTCAAGTTCTGGATCGGTTTGGATTGTAGATACACCAAATCTCTCCTACCAGCTTTCAACATCTTATCGGGATTTTAGTCCTGAGTTATGAGCGCGGCATGACTCTCGACACTGATTATTTCGAGGCTCTACTGAATCCAGTGGGGTCGGGAACATCGCTCAGATGTTGTTTGATCCCAAGGAAAGATATTGCGATAATCATGGGGTTTGTTTCAAACTCGCACGAGTATCGAAAGAACTATTTTTTTGTGTGCGTAGGGAGAGTGTCTGTTGAGGAGAGCTGCATTCCTATTTTTAGGAGTAGATGGGGCCGAAAGGGTATCTTGATAAGATATCTTTTGGCGTTTTGTTTTTGAAGATATCTAACCTCATACTTGCTTGCTTTGTTTTGCAGTTACTAATCCCTTGCCCCCATTTCCCGAAGACCTGCTTATTGTTAGAGATCTTCTTCGGGGTGGTCCACATTTTTGGGACTATTTTTCTCTGAGTAGAGTTCGTCTTGCGGTGGCGTATCATCATTCTCGACTATAACCCGATTTATCGGTTGAAGAAGAATCGGAACTGAGCATGGAAGATTTAAATCCTTTCAAAATCCCGAGGGAGAGGTCAAGGTCTCCTAAGGACAAACATGTTTCCGGAACCGAGGATGGAGATACCGTTGATGTGTCGGAGTTTCCTTTGGACGACATGTTCTGCTCTTTTCTTGTTGGCCAGGTCAGTGGAAGCGGTATTGACCGGGTCAATGTACCAGAGCTCGGTACTCTGGGCCCCGACCTCGAAAATTTCTTTGATTTCAGAACGCCCTCGATTGTGGATGAGCCTGTCGAGTCGCCACAATTTGCGAAAGCATCGAGGATGGTCAACGGGATTAGTCCTTACTTTCGGACGTATGTAGAGAAGAATATGATTTGTCGTCTCATATCTATTTCTGTGTGAGTCGTTCTGTTTGTTGCTCGTTTAAGACGGGAATGTTCAAAAAATTAACAAAATTATCGTGAGCGTTTAGATACAAACGAATAGACATGTTTTAAGATCTCGTATAAATTTGATATCATGCCTTGAGATGCTATAAACCAATGTGTTGGGTTTTAGAAAAGACCTAGGTTTACTCTCGGTTTAAGGTTTTGCGATGACTAGTCAGCTGTTGAGCTACCTGTTGCGATTTTAACGTGATTCGTACCGATTTAAATTCCGCGATAGGTTCTTGGATTATATGACTTGTATGGCAAGAATCAAGCATCTCTCCGAAGAAAATTTTAAGTCGTTCGGAAGTTCTGAACAAAAATTTGGATTTCTTTTATTGCGCGTTATTATCCTAGTCGGATGTATGAGGACCAAGGGAAAGTCTATTTTGTCGTTCTTTGTAGAGAACGATAGATGTATCCGCCAAGACCAGTCGACGAATATGATATAAGAGCGAGTGCTCGTATATAGTTGCGTTCGGACTGTTTTGGTGATTCAAGACTAAAGATATATGTTCAAAGATTTTACTTGACGTCTCACTCTGTTTCCCAAAAATATACTTTGCGTGAAAGATGATTTTCAATGTTTGAGAGTGGTCGTCTCGTGTTTTGGTCGGAAGTTGATTTCGACCGTGTAACCGATAAATGTTTGTGAAGTACTGACAAAACTTTTTTCTGTTTAGAAGAATAGTTTTCGATAGATTGATTTTATTGTAAAATTGTCGTTTCTGGATTGTGCAATATATGTTTTTTTTTACTTAGGTATTTTGGAAAGTGTCTTGTGATGTTTTTGCGATAAAAGAGGCTTGCGAGGGATTCTGAAAGTCCTTATTGTGTTTTCTTATTATCGAAAGAAATTTTAACATGTCGAGTACAAGAGCGAATATTGAAAATTTTGGGAGTATACGAGTTTATGTATACGTACCCACTCACCCCCCCCCCCTCCTTTAGAGAGGGGGATAGCTGAACTCGTCTTTCGTCGAGCTGCCTACGTACCCCTTTCGAGGATCAAGCCATCTCGTAGTTCAGTTGGTGACGCGAGTGTGTTTATTCGAAATCTGAATCGATAGTCTTGGTTGTATCCGGATCAATGTCTTCTTCCACGTTTATGTCCTCTGATTGGGTCAGGGCATTAGGCTCGGAAACCTACTTTTTTTTCGTTTCCGAAATCGTTTCTTAGTAGACGATGTCGAATCGTCTTTCTTCAAAGTGTTTTCAGCCGGTGGCTGAGTTATCTTCACGCATTTTGGTTTTATCGTGGCGGTGGCCGTGACTTGCCTCATTTTATGCTCGGCTAAGTAGCATAGTCGCGATTGCTTCTGACATCCCCAGATTGCGGCAATTTCGTTTGGAGTTGGAAACTTGACGTCTAGATGATATGTCGACGGGACTGCCTTCATGGCGTTTATCCAAGGCGTTATCATAATAACGTTGTAGATGGCTGGGTGGTCAAGGACCGAGAAGGCGATGATTTTCTTGACTTCATTTGCAATGACTGTGAGTTTAATCGACCCGAGAGTCATAGATTTTATGCCCGAGAAACCGGTTAACAGTTTTGGCGTTGGTATGACTTCTGCCAGCTTGACGATCACCCTTTTGAGAGTGTTGTGGAAGATGACGTTGACCGTGCTTCCTGTGTCCATCAGGATTCTGGCGGCCTCGAGATATTTGATTACGAGGTGGATAACAAGCGGGTTGCTGTGGGGCTGGTCGATTCCATGAGCTTCCTCTTCAGCGAAGGTAACATATCTGTTTGGAACATTGCGTGGTGGAGACCAGCTTGGCCAGCATGCGCTTGATTCGGATTTCCGTTGATAGGATTTGTTCGACGAAACTGTATCGCTGTAGTACTGCGACCCTTCAATGATCATATTCATTATGCGACGATTATTGTCGCTGCCTTTTTCGTTGTGCCTCCATCCGCATTTTTTGCCCGACTGATTTCCCCGAGATAAGTTCTCTGATTGCGGGGTATTGTCCGTCTTTGGGGGACTATCGGAATCACGGATGAGGTCATTTACGCTCGTTACATCGGAGATCTCTCCTGCGAGTAACTTTGCGGCTAACCTTGCCCTGGGAACTTTGCCGTTGACGGTCGTGTGACCTCGGCTCTGGTAGAAGTCGCAGAAGTTGTTCTTGTTGAATTTTGAATTTCGGGTCCACGTGTTGCCCGTTGTCCGCCCTTTCCCGGAACTGGAGTTGATGGCATAGTTATGTGCTTCCTCGAGGTCTTCCCCCTCGTGATGGACGTACTTGTCGTTATGGAGGTTTGATAGGGCCTGATATTTACCACTATTTTGCTATGATGTCAGACATATTTTTAGTGTATATTATATGTGTTTGGAGTATTTTTTTAGAGTATTTTCAGGTTAAGGTACGTTCTGGAGAACTTTGGTGATTCTCGAGCTTTTAGAGATACAGAACTGCGCATATGCATCAGATGTTTAGCTATGGATGGAGACATTCCCACAGTGATATTGAGCTGATATTTTTACAGAAGATATAGATTTGAGTTAGCTTTCCAATGCCACCGGTTTGAGGTCAATCAGGATCCTACAGCCAAAGTTATGCCCGTTTTACTGGAGAGCGGTTTGTCTACCTCGCGAGAGGAAGCTGTCGAGAGATGAATGAGTGTCGATCGACGTCGAAACCTTAGTGTCGATCAAAGGTGATCGCAGAAGATGGGCCATTCATGTTTCAAGACCGACTAAAGCCCAGAAGCCACCACAAATTACCAGAATGCCCCTGCATGACGTAAAACCTTAGTTTTGTGTTTCTATGCCATTGTTTAGGCGGCAAGCTTTCTTTTATTCATTGTTCTAGAGTTAGGAGAAAAGGGAGGAACTCCTTCAGAGTACTTCTGGAATACCTTTTGTTTTATATTATATCTATTCTATTCATCTGTGATTTCTGTGACAAAGATAATGTCTGAGTATATCTCTTGTTAGGTTTAGAGTTTATTAATGGTATTGATGGATTAGTCAAACAATAGAATTGCTAGGGTGATTATTAGATATATTAATAGAATTGTGTTTATTGCTTGTGTTCTAGAGTAGCTAACTAGAACCCTGATAATAGGATAGTTAGGCGCAAGCGAGAGCATGGTATACTACCAGATTTAATCCTGTTGAGCTCTATATTCTGTCAGAAGACAGGACCGACTTGTCTACTACCAGAATTAATCGTGTTGAGCTCTATATTCTGTCTTTTGGGATCACTGTTTTGAGTTCCATCGGACGGTTAGATCAAAAGTTATGCCCGATTTACTGAAGAGTGGTCTGTCTGCCTCGCGAGAGGAAGCTGTCGAGGGGGATGAATGAGTGTCGATCGACGTCACAGCCTTACCATCAAGCGAAGGTGATCCAAGAAGATAGAACCTACTTTTTTTTATGGCCGACTTAAGCCCATATGTCATGGAAAGTTACAAGAATAACTCTGCACGAGTTTAGACCTAATTTATATAGTTTTCTAAGCCATTGTTGACGACTAAGCTTTATTTTATTCATTGTCTTAAGTTTTGGATAGAAGATCAATTCTCCTTCAGAGATTGATTGGAACTACTTTGGTTTATTTTGATTTCTATATCTATTATTTATTCATACTATGATTTGTGTTATTGCTTCCATGTCTAAGTGATCATATTGTTAGGTTTAGAGATTTCATTTTCTTAATGTCAATCTGATAGTCATAGGATTTTTAGTTTATCTATAGATCTCTACACCGGGGTGGTTTGTAATACTAGGATCTAGAGTATTGGAATAGCACGAGAGTGTGACTGATTTCTTGAACCTAAAATCATAGGACAATTGAGAGGCACGAGAGTGCAATTAATTAAAGGAACCCAAGCCTTGTGTGGATTAGATATCTAGGCGCATAGGAGAGTTGGTCTAGGATCTAGTTGAACATTATCGATATGTGTGTTAATGCTTGTCTAAGGTAGTATCGATCGATACCTAATCATTGGTATTGATCGACGCTCGATCTTTGTTTGCATGCGAGAGCTGGAACATAGAACTTAGGCATCTAATTAGTAATTGCATGCGAGAGCTGGATTTCTTGCTTATTGAATCGAGTCCTAGAATTTGATCTATAAAAACTTTAGTATCCTTGATTTGTGTTTTGAATATATTGATTGATAAATCCCTAAACCTAGCTATTTCATCTTATTGTTATCAAAACAATCACCTGCTTACTTGTCTACTATTACTTCTTTAATAAACTGTTTGCCTAGCTTAATCTAAATATTTATAGTCTATTGTGTGCCCACGCTCCTTGTGGATTCGATCCCTAAGTACTACAACTGAACCTCTTATTTAAGAGAGTAAAAAGTTGCTTATAGGGTTAGTTTGAGAGTGCATAATAAAAGCTACATCAGTTTTGCCTAAGTCAGGAGAACCACTCGAGCGCCGCTCCTTGGAGGTTTTTGATGAAGAGGCGGCAATGGCCGGGTTCTCTTTCGTTTCCTCTGAATTTTTCCCTTCTCATTGCGATCTGGAAGGATTGTAAGTGTGCCTTGGGATCAGTCTTACTGTTGTAGGTTGGTACCTTGATTTTTCCAGGATCCGATACTCTGGTATCGGTGATGCGAGCTGTGTATGGTGTTTCCCGAGACTCCTCGAGTAGTCGATCGATTTCAGGCGTGGCACTAGTAGTGTGATGAATCTGAGATTTCAACACTCTTATCCGCAGCCATTTTCGTGATGTAATCGTGGAGATCGCGAATCTCAAGATCATTTCCATCGATCTGAGTCTTGTCTTCGGCTAGTTTATGTTGTTCTGCTCAGAAGATGTTTTTTTTCTTTTTCAGCCATGGGTTTATCGAACAAGGAGTCTGCATGATCCGCGTGGCTTCTTGTCCTCCTCATATGCACGTCAGAGTCCTCTTTCGAATTATCGGACTGATCGCTGGGATCCAAGTTGACACGTTCGTCCTCATGTTCCTCTGTTCCATTCTCCAATTGTTGTGGGTTTTCAGAGTTTTTCTGAGCAGGGGTTGTCTCGCTGGGAATTTGTCCTGATGGATTTTCCCGCGAGTGCCCAGACCTTTACATGGGAGTTGCAAAATCGAGTCTTCTCCCACGAAGCCTAGTGGTTCCACGAGGACGAACTACTCGGGTCCTCGATGTTAAGGCATGACCTGTTTAGCGAGGGATCCCATGAGTTTTTCCTGTTCTTCTGACTTCTTTTCAAAACCGTAGAACATCTTTTTTACCTTCTCGAACGCCGCAGTGTTGGCATCAGCATTAACCGCGGTAACATTAGTTTCTGGAGTGTTGACGTTGTCGCCAATGCCTCCATCGTCGCGAGTTTGTCGATTGGTCTTGTCGTCAGTTGACATGCCTGACCGAGCGTTTGTGGCTGAGAGTTAGATTGATCCATACCTCTGCCCTCCTTCTAGCGTAAAACTGTGAGAACCAAAATTCACACTGTCGATTTCCGCAAAATAAGGAAAGCCAAGAAACCCTAACTTTTCCAGAGGTCTCGGATTTCTGCTAAGCCAAACGTCAAACGATTAGACAATAAAAATTGACAAAGTAAATAATCGAATAAATGAGAGACCAAAGAAGATCTTATTCGGAATCCATGAATGAGCGTTACAACAGGTAAAGCCTCGGCCGCAAGAGCTGTTGGTGAATTCCTTAATTCTAACCACCTAAGAATTTTGTTAACCTAGTTGAGTCGCAGCTCGAGAATAGAAAATAGAAAATTTCCTAAATCGCTCTAAGTGCTAAGTTTTTTTGTTGTGTATTTCCGTCCCCCTTGACTCTCTATCTTGGTGTTCCTTATATGGAACATTAGTTTCCTTCCCCCAACATCTTAAGGGAGAATCCTCAATGCCTCTACTCTATAATTAATTTTGAAATTAATTAATTTTAATGAAAAAAATATAAATTACGTTTGTACCCTTAACCCTAATGTCTCCATAGAAAGTCTGATGATATACAGCCGTTTTCATTTATGTTCTATCTTTTTTTCCTCCTTTTCCTCTCTTTCTCTCTACAACTTCTTCCATTTTCTTCTTCTTCACTAACTCTCTTTCTATTCTCTACGATTCTTTTACCTCTTTATCTCTCTTTATTCTCCTTCTTCAATTTTTTTTCTGTCTTGACTCCTTTGGTTTTCTTTTTTTTTTTCGGGTTAAAGGTGATAAACTCTGCCGGTATTGTAAACCATCACCATTAACTCCGAAAATGGTAGAAATGACATGAGCAACCGTCGAAGGTGATCAATGACGATTTCTTTCCTTTCGCGCTTCGGAATGACGATGGCTCAACCTTATTTGATAAAGAGTTCTCGGTTTTTCTTTGATCTAGGTTTTTTTTGATGATTTTCGATTTGGGAATTTTGAAAAGAATTATAAGTTATCTTTTGTAGAGTTTTTCTTGTTCTGGATCTTTTTCGATTTAGGGTCATGATAAAGAAGATTTTGAGTTGCTTTATTTGACGGTTGTTCTTGTTCTTCATCCTCAGATGTGGATTTAATATAACTTGGGATTATTAACTCATTCGAACTCGGTACAACTAACTCAGTAGTACTTAGTAGTGTACAATATAACTAGTAGAACTCAGTCAAACTCGGTATAACTAACTCAGTAATACTTAGTATTACATAGTATAACTAGTATAACTTAGTAGAACTCGATATAACTTAATAGAACTCGATATAACTACACTTAGTAATACTTAATAACACTTTGTATAACCAGATAAAACTTAGTACAATTAAGTATAACTAACTCAAGAAGCATAACTCGGTATAACTAATTAAAACTACAATGAACTGTACATCTATAATTAAAATTATTTTTTTAAAAAAAATCTGAAATTTTGAATATTGTAAAATTTTGAAATTTTAAAATTTGAAATTTTAAAATTCAAAATTTTCAAATTTTGGATGTTTTAATAAATAACAGTAATTTCAAAAAACACAAAAGGGTAAAATTGGATATTCAAGTTTCATTAAAGAAGATGGGGCATAGGCGATTAAGGAGAAGCATAGGCGATTATTTCTTGAGATGTGAGGGCATCGAAGATGTTGTTCCTCCTTATATACTCATCTCGAGGCGGTTCCCTCTTTCCAGTTCTGCCCATGAGTGATGGTTATCTCTGCCCATGAGTGATGGTTATCTCTTTCCAGATTATCCCTTGAAACTTGATATTTATCTGCCGGACTTGACATTTATCTTCTCCTGCGAACATTAGATAAACCGTCATAATATCATTGGGCTCAATCCCATCTAAAACCGTAAGTTGGCCTTTAGTCGCGTCTTTGACCCCTTTGGGCCATTTTTTGACTTGAACGTTTTTACGATCTTTCAGATAGAAAAGCCCATATACGACGTGCATTTTATAAATAATTCAAATTACTCGTATAGTTGAGACAACTTTGGTTTTAAGTCAACTGTTGTCGTTTTATACGAACCATTTAATTTCATACGAGAAAATAAGTCTTTACAGTTTTTATCGTAAAGTTCCGACGGTAACTCCAATTGAGACGAAACAAGAGACTGTGTCATCGAGGTTCGAAAAAGGTATCGATCGAGACCGAGACGAATGGCGCTGATCCAACTTTCCTGATGGAGAGTTGGTTGTGCTTGTCCAACTCGCCTGATGGCGAGTTAGAAAAGCTGGTCCAACTCGCCATCATGCGAATTGGTCGAGCAATCCCAACTAGCATGTTGGTGAGTTGGGTGAGCTGATCCAACTCGCCTGATGGTGATTTAGGCTTGGTCTGTTCAACTTTCCGTCGGGCGTGTTGGACACGGTTGTTTTGTTTTTCGTTCCTCGATCTTCCTTTCCGATAACTTACTGTCGAGTCCTTTTCGAGTTTGCACAATGTTCCAGTTGTGGTTTCTCGCGCTTTTTTTTCTTCCAAATGTTCTTTCAGGAATTTTTAGCCATTGGTTCCGTCATGACTGATTTTGATCCCAACATCATCCAACATCGTCCAACTCACCTGATGGCAAGTTGGGTCAGTATCACACGTCTCGGTCCCGAACAGTCTCTCCTACGAACCTTGACCACACTTTCTCTTGCTTTGTCTCGATTGGAATTACCCTCGGAACGTTACGATAAAACCGCAAAGACTTGTTTTCTCGTATAAGTTCAAATTGATTGTATAAAACGAAAACTGTTAACTTAACACCAATATTGCCTTGACTATACGAGTAATTTGAAATATTTTATAAAATCGACGTCGTACAAAAGGTGTTCTTTCGAAGAAATCGTAAAAACGTTAAAAATGATCTGAAAATGTCTAAAACGCAGTTAAAAGTCCACTTACAATTTTAGATAAAATTGAGCCCAAGGATATTATGACGGTCTATCTATTATTTGTGGAAGAAGATAAATGTCAAGTTCGAAGATAAATGTGAAGTTTCAAGGGATAATCACGAAGATCCAAGAAAAATGGAAAGGAAAGGGCAAACAGACCTAGGAGGATTATATAAGGGATACTAAGGTGAGATGTGCAAAATACGATTCCTTAGATTCTATAACTCTCTGCACTTAGAAGCCTTAGGCTTTTTTCTCGACAAGTTCCGTTTCTATGATTGTCATTCGATTACTATACGAACTCGCCTAGGCAGTTCGATCTCTTATTTCAATCTTTTAATTGAACTATGTTCGGCTTGATCCTCGAAAGGTGTACATAGGTAGCCTTTCATAAGGTCTTGTCTGAAATCTTTAAAACCGTTTTTGTCTTTTTCGTCTAATGCTAAGCGAGTTGCGGTCACATAGGTTTTTCTCGACATAGGTGGTAATGCTAGCAAACTTATTCTCGTTTACAGCTTGTGTTTGACGATTACCTTTGCAATCCCGTTTCCAGACAAGCTTCTTGTATACTTTTTTCTCTGGAACGCTCATACGCAAATTCAAAATAAAGATCTATTGTTTTCTAAATTAGTTTTTTTTCCCATATTTTCTACATTTATTGGTCACTTGTAGTTGGCTCTCGCAGAGAATCCAGACCTCAAGGGAAGTTAGGGTTTCCTGGATTTCCTCCGATTACGGAAATCGATGGTGTAAATTTTAGTTCCCAAATGAGTTATCACTTTTATGATTAAAGTATTTTTATATTTTAAAAATAAAAAAATCTTACTATATATTAATTGAGAAGTCACTTAAGTGACTTTTTCTTAGGTGTTACTCATACGTGAAGCTTAGAATTAATTTTTTTAATTTGATTAGTTGTCCAAATTTAAATTTTCATTTATTTAATTAAGATTATCTAAATCTAATTTATATTATCAAAAAGACATCTTAAATATAGAAGAATTAACATAATTTATTTATAAAATAAATTAAATATTTTAGATTACATTATATAAATTTATAATATACATATAAATACATATGACACTACAAAACAATTATATAAACAATTTTAAATATATTTACTAGATTTTGACCTTTCAAAGCGCGGGATAGTTTTTCAGTGAAAACTTTTTATGATCACATTTTCTCTTTATTTAAATTAGCCTCATAAAATCCGTAACCCAAAGTTCGAACAAACTCAAACAAAAAAAACTGATTTGTATCCAATCTAATATGTAAGAAATAGCAGAATGGATCTAATAGAGTGAATAAACATATCCGAACCTGAAGTGTTATTATTCGAACCCCAACGGACAACCCAAAAAACACGATTTTTTTTGAAAAACCGATTTAAAAGTCCAAATTAATACAAATATAAATTTTTGAAACATAATTATGTACTTCAGATATTCAGTTCTATATTTATTTTGAAATGATATCTAAAATAAGAATTAAGTACTTTAAATATCTAATTCTATATAAATAAGCTTTTTTTTATTATTTTTTTCATTTAAATTTTGGATTTAACTTCACATATATATGAACCAGCATAACTGGGTCAAACGATGTATGATTACTTTACAATTTTTCGGATGTTATAGAAATTTGAACAAAGACCGTTGTGTTATATTCAACATGATTCTTACTTACAAATTTACTTGAATGAGATCTAGGATGTGATATAATTTAGAACTAAAATTCAAATACCCAACCTATATCCCAACGGGTACCTAAACGCCTAAGTCCAACTTAAAGTGTGTTTTATGTTTTGTTCAATTAATTTTGTATTTGATAAAATTTTACATGTTTGGTGGAATAACCATAAAACTATATTCATAAAAATATCAATAATAACATGTTTCATCATATCATTAAATATTAATAGTAGATTACTATATATATATATATATAATTTTAATACTCTATCTATAAGAATTACATTATTAGTATTTGGTGAGGGTTTTGAAGAATTTGTTTATTGAATTTGGATTAAAGTATAGTTATAAGAATTAGTAGGGATTTTAAAAAAAATATATTAATAAATAAAATATAATTTCTAGTTAACTAAAATTTGTGTTAATATAAACTGAATTCATTATTTTCTTAAAAACAATAGATTAGTTATTTAGTTCCTTAATTTTAGGTTAGGGTATATATTTAATAATAACTAGGTTAGGCATAAATAGAAATAATATAAAAGTTAGTTTAAATTGAATGACCCAACCTTGACTAATTTAATTAGATAAAAATTGTTTCTGTTTTAATAGCATTGAACTATTAATATTAGTAGTGGATATAATAAATCATAGACAGCATAAAACTATTAATCTAAATCTAATTATATTTCTATTCAATCAAATATATAATTAATGTTGAACAATCAAATATATAATTAAAAAAATCCAATCATTTTTCATTTACAATGTGATATTATAATTGAGTTATCACTTTTAGAAACGATTAAAGTAATTTTATATTTAAAAACATAAAATTATATGGTATGTTATTTAAAATAATATTAATCAAGGAAAAACTTTATTATAATAGAAAAATGAAAACCAGAACCTTATATTAATACAAGACTAGATTTGATACTCTTTTAATATAATTCATATAACTTTGATTATAATAAACTTGACATGTTTAATTTTGATAGAAACAAAAGGGGGACATAAATAAAAAACATGAAATTAAAATAATAAAATTGTTATAATTTGATTGGTCAATTATTTTAATATTAATTATTTTAATCATGTCTAAAATAACAGTTAGTCAAGAACCAATTAATATCATTTTCCTATAATCTAAATGATATTACAATAATAATTTATGGTAACTAATTGTCAAAATTATAGAAAGGGTGATAATGTTTGATAAAAAAATTATAAAATTATAAAATAATGGATAGAAATTGTTTTATAGAAATCAATATAATAAACACTCATCAGTTATTTTGCATCAAATCTATGAATTTTTTAATTAGGTATTAATTTGCATCAAAATTAAATGAGGTGGTATATACGATAATATGATAATTATAAAGTGTTTTAAAATAATTGTTTTCATTGATCGTGAGATTGTTATTCCTTTGATCCAACTCGGGTAAAATAAAATATTTTAGCGAATTTGATTAGTATTATTGAACTATCACTAAGTCATGATTCTAAATATATAATATTGAAATTTTAGATTTTCAAACTATTTGAAATTAAAAATTAATTTTCTATATTTCTAATTTTATTGGCATTGTATATATATATTTTTTTCTAAAAATATATACATATATCAGCGAATTCGCAGGTAATCATGTAGTTTGAAAAAAAGGAAGTATGATAAGGTCAATGATTATGCCGCCTTGAAATAGTTTAAAACATGACAATTATCTTCACGAAAGACTTCTCAACGGGTTTATTTTGGTAGGTTTGGGTACGAGTGCATATCAGAAAATTTGCAGTATTTGTGATCCGTTCAATCCCAAACGAATATATATATATATGTGATTCGCTTCCATCCAGAAAATTTTGGATTATTTGATTTGATTCTTTAATTATATTAAAAATTTAAAATAATATAATATATAACATTATAATTAAATAAAAAAACCTTCATCATATAATTTAAAATAAAAATAATAATATCATACTAACAAACTAACATCTTTTAACAGAAATTTTAAAGTAAAACAAAAGAAATCAATATTAACAAGCCTAATTAAAAAATTCTTATGTTAACATTTGACTCAACATAAAAATTAAACTGGATATGCAATAACCCAAGCCAAAAAAATGGAAAAAAAACTAAAAATAAAAATTTAATCAAATTATATCATAAACTATGTATAGATACAGTTGTTTGTATATACAATTAATTTGCATATCTATAAATATAGGGGTCATACTGGATATCCAGCTTTCAAAAAATAATATTTGTTATCTACTTTTTTTTTTATGGATATCACATTTTGCTAGTTGCTTTGCTTCAAGGCTTTATAGATGTCCGGATCTTCGAATAGAATCAAAACAAATAACGGATCATATAAAATTTAACAGATAATATTGTCAGCCCTAGTTTTTGGTATAATAGGTAGGTAATAGACAAAATATTATCCAGACTAATAATTATATATGGAAATAAACAAATTCATTTTATTGTAAAGAGTTTAACAAAGTTCATATAAAAACAATTAAGGAGCAAAAGAAGAAAAAAATCAAAACACTACTCTAGCGATCTTGTGGTGATCATGCATTGATCTTGCTTGGCTTGGCAAAGAAGGTAGGATTCTCATTACCGGCCATTATGACAACAATCTTTGGTTCCATGTCTAGCGGCTTCAGTACTTCTTTCGTTATTGGTTTCTCTTGCCCTCCAGTGCCTGGATTCGAAACGTTTTGCGTGTAATAGCAAGCATAAACCATTGCGATTACTGAAACCGCAAATAGCCCTAACATTACCCCCCATGCACAAACCTTAGAGAGAACTGGAGAATCAAAGTTCTCTAAACTGGGGTGAACCGGTACCATTGAATCACTAATCATGCTCATACTCTCGTTTATATTGAAACTTGATCTCGCCTCTTTCACTTTTTTCTTTTCTCGAATTTGTGAAGGTTGCTTGATATGTATAGTTTACCAAAAAGTGAGAGCTTTGCACTGTATTTGGATGCCAAGTTTCACTCTGAGTCTTTGTCTAAAAAGGAGTTATTCTTTCTTGAAGACTTGCAAGATTCCTTGCCTCTCTTTTCTTACAAAGGTTAAATCCTTCGTAAAGAAACAGTTTTCTTAATAGTGGATTTGTTACAAGCTTTATAAATTACTTGGAGTTCCGGTTGTAATTTCTATCTTCAGAAAATCAGATAGACTATAAGACTATGTATTATCGATGTAAATTTTTATGGATTTTTATTTCTTGAAAGGTATATTCAAATATAAAAATAACATAGTTAGACTTTAATTGGTAGAGAATTAGTATAAGTTTTATGCTCTTTATTTGATTTTAAATAAGAAATACGGGTTAGTATTGACAAAAAGAGCTAAATCTTTTAGATTACTGAGGGTTTACAAAACATCTAAAATATTAAAACTGAAGTACATTTAGTACTTAACCCTAACATTTTCTAAATAATTATCATTGAATGCCACTGATATTATCTCTGCATCCAAACACTAATTTTTAATAAGAAAAAAATAAATATGGGCTAAGCTCATTAACAATCTTTATCATTAAAATTGAATATTTCATAAAAAAATGAATATATATTATTCAAAAATTTATAATATAAACAAAATTATACATATATACAACATTAAATTAGTTTTATTTTTATTATTCATATAAGCTACCAACTATATTTGAACTATAAAAAAGATAATAATGTTAATAATTTTTTATTATAATCTGAACTTATTCATTTACAATAACAAAATCATGTAACTTTCCATAAAAATTTAATGACTAAAATACATAATAATATTTATTATAAATGGTTATATATACAAACAAATACAATGTATTATCATTTGTAAGATATATATCTAATAAGAATAACTAATGTAATTTATAAATTAAAAAAAATATAATCACCATATAATACATATATAAAATTAGGTCTAGGACGGATCAAATATTTAGGGTATTTTAGGATATACAGATTCGGATATGCATTTGTCGGATTCGTAAAATTGTTATTCGGATTTGGATATTTGGGGTTAGAATATTCATACTACAATCCAAATACACGCAGACATCCGAACCTGTTTTTTAATTTAAAATAAATTAAAAACTAACTATTAACCATCTATTTAGTCTATTTAAAATTATTATTTAAAAAGTTTAAGAATCATTAAAATTTAATAAAATTAAAATTTTAGTTATTTTATATATAAAAATATATAATATACATAGATAACTATAATTAAATTTTAAATATTTAATATCTGGATTTCAATATCTAGACTTAAAATTTTGCTATCGTTGGATCAATCGAATCCGTAAAATTATGATCATGATCCATGAATATCCGTTTTCGAAGAGGATAAGATCCCGAATCGGGTAACATATATTGAATATTAAGTTCAAGTCATATATACAATTATATCAAACAAATTACTTAAAATATCAGACATTCACAAAAATAACATCCGCGCGGGCGCGCGGATCAAAGGCTAGTATATGTTAAGACTGAACATACGAATCTGAGATCGTACACTTTGAGAATACGATTTACATAATTACTGAAGATCCTCTTGTACTCTATTAGTTGATTTAATGCGGTAATGAAAATATGGAGTTGGTCAGGTTATATTATAGTTATAAATGAAATTTCCCCATGAGATTTTTAGGTGTTGTATATTAAAATGATAAATCAATGTTATTCAAAAATGAATTTTAAAAACTAATTTAAAATCTATTATTATTGAACTTGACATTTTCTAAAATATGATGAAATCCACTATTATTGAAAATTTTAAGTTGTAGAGTTTTAAAGTTTTCAAGTGATTTTAGAGATGTTTAAATGAAGTTTTTCAGTTAAAAAAAAATTTTAATCGCATAATTTTAGGTTAACATTCTAGAGTAGTTTAATAAAAAAAAAATTTAAACTCTTTAATTCATTGAAATCATCTAAACCTCATTAAAAATCAGTTCACCTCAAACTTTAGATCGAATACATCTCCCTATAAGTATTTTAATTGGGTATTAATGTGTTCTAAGATATTATATACACTACTTAATCGGGTGGTTAATTACCAACTACCGTATAACGAAAGAATGTATATACGTCTATGAAGAGTATATACGTGAGTATGTTTAAAAAATTTATATATGCTAATTCTATGTGATATAAAGTAATGACCATTGTATAAACACCAACTTAAGAAAATTTATAATTTTACTTTGGTTGTATATAGAATAATATTTCGCTCATGTATACATAATTTTTGCTTATTTAATCATAGAATCCATGAAATATGTGAGATGTGTGTCTCATATGTTTTTGTTGAAAAATAAAGCTTAACAAAAGCCTTGTAAATCGAACATTATAGTCATCTTTATTCTAACTTCTCACTTTGACCCTTTTTATTTTAAGATTTAAATTAAATACACTCATTTATTATAAAGAATTATGGAAACAATATTATACTGTTATTGATATTTCTAAACAACACAATAATTAATCTGGTGTTCAAAAAATATAAAAAGTTACACAAAAAAATATAAATATTAGGTCTCATATTTTAATAATTTTTATTAATTTCTTTCAAATTATATGATAAATCAAATAATTGACTAAAATATTCAAATAATTTATGAAAAAAATTGAAAATAAGTATAACTAATTTTCCATGGTTCGATACTACAAAATAGTTTCAATTAACTAAACTAATGGATTGTTTAATTATATTTCATAAAACAAATCACAGTCATATTAACATAAATAAATTTTCATATTAAATTAAATACTCTGTATAAATAAAATGCAATAAATTGACATAAAATAAATTTTAGAATTAAAATTTATCAAAAATATATGACTAAAAATTAAATGAAATAATATCTAATACTTATATTATTATCTGATGACACATTTAATTAACTACATTGAACAATAAATATAATATGAATCAAATTATTAGTTCAAAATATGTATTATCTGAAGATAAATGCTTAACACTAATTATTTATGTTAAAATTTAAACTGGTTATAATATGAATCAAATTATTAGTAAAATAAATTACATAAAAATAATTATAATAATGTTAATTAAGCTACACAAAACAAATATTCTGCAACTAAAATCTTTATTAACACTAAATAACATTCAGTTAATTAAAAAAAATATTCAATTAATTTATAAATATTTTTAATAATTAAATAAATTTTGCGTCGTCGCCCTGATCATAATCTAGTTTATGTTAATTAAGGACCATACACTAATATGCATGTCATAACTACGGAAAACTAGTGTGGATTCAACCAGTTTATGAACAAATCATATAATTTAAAAAAAATTGCCAAGAATAGCATAAGTTAAATACCACTTTGCAAAATACACATTATCAAAAATATATTAAGATTTGCATTTATATTTTAGTGATTATTGTTTATGGTTTAGTGTTAAAGGGGTGAAGTTGAGTTGTCAATTTTTTTATAAATATTTAGAAAATTAATTAAGTCTATTTTCATCAAAAAATTAAGGTATTTTTGCAAATTGTAATTCATTAAAAGTAAATTTGCAAAATGATATCAAACTGGTGGTAGAAATGCAATTTTTCCTATAATTTAACCGTACATATAAAAATGCTAAAGTGGCCTCTTCAACGAGTAGACATGTTTATAAGTCCAAATTTTAGAATGTCTATTATAATTGTTACTAAATATTTATACATTTATAATTATGTTATTAGTTTAAATTTTTCATTAACGGTAATACATATATGTTCTTTTTATATTTTAAAATCATAAAAAGTTGTAAAACTCATAGATAAAATTTGAAATGTTATAATAAGAATTTAAAAATGTCATCATTTTAAATAAGACATGTCATTTTTTTTCAAAATTAATATAATGATGACACATAAGAAAAACTTAAAAATAACTTCCCAAATAATTTTAGGGGATCTTTTATAATTATAAGTTTTAATTTGAACTTTTAATATTTTTTATAGTTTTTGAATCATGATTATTTTGTATTACAAGTCGTATTTTAAGTTTATTTCCATATTAATGTGAATAATAAAAATATAAATATTAACACATTTTTGTATTCTAAATTTATGTGAAAAGATTTCACCTTTACAATCATATCATTTAGGTTTATCAGCTTATAGTTAATAATATTATTAATACAATTATTACCGCACATTTAAACTTCAATAATTGAAATATGTATCATTTAAATTTAAGCCATGTCATAATTACGTAATATCAATGTTATCTTTTTGATTAGCCATATCATTATTTTTTATTAGAATGATTGTGATGGTAAATAATGTCTATAGAATCCCACAGAAAGATTAAAAAGTAGAACTAAAAACATTTCTTATGTATTTGTGGAACAATTATACAAAATATTTTGTAATCATTTATCTCCTCCTATATGCTGTATGCATCCATCCGACAGCAAGGGTCAAGATCAAACCTTGATTTTGCTACAGTGTTCCAAATTGATGATAAATTGACTTTACACCATATAGAAACTTGGATACGTCCATGGATTACTCAAACAACCGTCAACAGCTCCAACGATGCTAAATAATAGACATGGCCAATGCTCTGATTATTGGTTGGATCTACAGTAGTGTGTAGAATAAAATTACGTATCTTAACCTAAATTATACTAAATCATCCAATAATTGGATAAAAGGCAAAAGGTTACCGACAAACGAATGCAAACAAAGATAGCACACGAAATTGGACATATATTTGGACACAAGTCCATTGCATATTGAATCTATATTCGGTCGATAATGTAATGTGGTAATAAAGATAAAAGGATCGGAGAATTTCGTATTGATAGTCAAGAATGAACAAGCTCGGAGATTATAAGAACTTAAGAGATCGTTTAAACAAAATCGTCTAAATGAATTCCCTCTACAAATTTTCTTGTCATCGGAAACGAGCTCATCCTAGATAGAAGAAGTCGTTTCAGACTTCTGGTGGTAGTTCTCTAGTAGTCGAAGGCGAACTCGTCTGGAATGGAGAGGTCGTCTTGGAATTTTCTGGTGCTCCATCAAATGATTATGACACCTACTTTTATAGCGAAAGTACAATCTTGTCTTTTATCAGAGTCATCATTTGGTTAAAGGGCCGGGCCTGATTTTGGGCCTAGCATTTAATAGCTTATGTGCTAGGCCCATCTCAAACAATTGTTCCCCCACAGTTCGCTAAATGTCAAACTCTGGTGAATTTATGTATTTTTGAGATAAAGTCAGAACGGTCAAAAAGAAATAATATGTTCTGTTTTATTTCTCTATATAAATGTCTTGATGATATGAGTTTAGTCTCCTTGTCTCCAACATAAGAAAACAAAGATATTCTCTCTCTCTTCTTTCTCTCTCATTTTGGTCTTATATATATATATATATATATATATATATATATATATATATATATATTTTAAAAAGTGGTGAAAAGGATAGGATAAGGTTGTGGTAGTTGTGTGGAGGAGAAAAATGGATGAGATGGGATGGAGAGGGAGATCGCCGGATTTTGGTCGTGGAGATGGAGAAGAGGCTGCGACCGCGGGTGATGATGTTTCGGGATGGTCTGGTCGGCTTAGAGGCTCTGGTCGCGGAGGTGGAGCCGAGTCGGCGACTGCGGGCGAGGGTGCTCCGGCGGGAAGGCTTGGTCGCGAAGGTCACGGAGATGGGGTTGATTTGGCGGTCACGGGCGAGTGGGCTCCTGGTCGTGAAGGTTGCGGGGATGGAGTTGAGTTGGTGGTCGCCGGCGAGGGTGCTCCTGGTCGCGAAGGTTGCGGGGATGGAGTTGAGTTGGTGGTCGCCGGCGAGGGTGCTCCTTGTCGCGGGGATGAGGTTGAGTTGGTCGGTTCGAGCTCGCGGCAAGGAGATCGCGATAGGATGTTCGTTTATGAAGACGTGGTAGGTGAGACCAGCAGCACCGTGGGGGATCTTCTGCTCGCTAATACGAGCTCGTCGAAGGGAGATCTCGTGGTGGCTCTGGCAGTCACCGATCCTGGTTTACGACAGGAGGATGGTGACATACCGACGCCAGCGACCTCGCCTGCGAATGGAGGGATGATGGCGTCCTTGTTTGAAGGTGGAGAGGTGTGATCGGTGACCGTGCGACCTGCTATATGCCCTTGTCCATCGTTGGGGGACATCGGGTTCGTTGGTTATGGAGATGGGGCGATCGGTGCGATTTTTGCCGTTGATCGTGAGACTGTATCGTTGTGGTCGACGGTGGTAGCTGAGGTCGCTATGTTGAGGCCGTCTTTGTCGATTCATGAACCTGAATCTGTGGGAATGAGGCTAGATGTTCCTCAAGATGGTGAGGACGAAGTTTCAAGCGTTGACTGTGAAGTTATAACGAAAGGTTCCACACTTGAAGACTCGACCGCGAAGAGCTCGTCATCGTCGCCTGGTTCTTCTAGCGAAGGTTTTGAAACTTCATCGTCGGGTGATGGTGGAAATTCTTCACTAGAGCATGAACTTGATGCCATATCCGAGGAAGAAATTGATGTTGTCACCTTGGATGATTAGATGAATGATGTTGCTGCCACCGTGGTAGACGAGATTGTTGATGTTACTCGAGAGAATGTGGCCGCGGTTGTTGTCGATGGTGGGGAAGTTGCGGCTGGTGGAGATGGTGAGGTTGTGGAGGGCGGCGGAAATGGCGAGGCCGCGACTAAGATGGATGATGTCCTTATTCATGGAGATGACGACGTTTTTATCGTAGATGATTATGATTATTTCGTCAAGGGAGCTGGTTTTGTTGTTGCAGTCGACACTACTGAGTCAACGTATGGTCGTGGAAAGAGTCTATCGGTGGTGCAGAGAGCGTTGCAAGGCGGTAGTCCGGGTGGCTCTTCTACTGGTCATGCAAAGCAAGAGGTCGCGAAGTTGATACTTCCTAGGCATCCTGCCGTTTCTTCTCCATCTTGGGTAAGTCAGGAGACTCTTAGTTGGATTGTGGCTCATTGTTGTCGTGATGGAGTTCCGGAGATGCGTCTTTCCGATACGTCGGAGCGTCCATGGACAACTCCTCCTGGATGGATATGTGTGTATGAGTCTTGGTTTATTGATTACCATCTCTGGTTTCTTCTTCCGGAACTTTTGTTGTCGTACTATGAGGAGCGCCACATAGCCATCTACCAGTTGTGTCCTGTTTTGATTCGGAATATGGTCGGAGCTCTTGTTCTAGCCACGGAGACTGATGTGGAGATGAGTCTTAGGATGTTTGAAGAAATGGTGAACTTTTCAAAAAATAGTAGGACTGTTGGAACTTTTTATGTGAGCATGAAGGGTGGTCTAATGATTGTGAATGAAAATAAAAGGAAAGTTAACGATTGGATAAAGGGTTTCTTTTATGTTCGTGTTTCTCCCAAGTTGGTTCCTGGTGCTAATAGGCGTTGTAAAATGCGTTGGAATCCTTATATTGGTAGTTTTGAAGTTTTTTGGTATGTTACTTTGTTTTGCTTCTTGCAGTTAGACAGAGGATTGCTTCTCCCCTTTGCAGAATTTTAAGGAAGATTTGAAGAAGATTCAGAGTGTTGGGGTGCAAGGGTGGTCGCTGGTGACTAGGCAGCGGGTTCATCGTAGCTTTTCGCGCATTGATTCAGGTTTACTTTGTACCTTATCCTCTCCCCCCTTTAAAAATAAAATAAAATAAATGGTGACGTGTTTTTTTTTGTTTTATAGGTACTCGTTCGGCTTCTCGCTCAAGGATGGGAAAATTCGAAGCTCAGTTTCCTAACTACTTTGCTCTCGCCGTGGTGTGGCTGCGGCTGGTTCTGTGGAAGGACGAGTGGCTGCATCTCCTTTGGTTGCTCCCTCGGCTCCTTCCTTAGCTGCTCCTTTGGTCGTAACTCCTGCGACTGTCGCTGATCCTCCAGAATCACGACATGATAAACGAGGTGGACGAGGAGGTCATGGTGGTGGTTCGCAGGGAATTAAGAGAGATTCTGTTGTTGATAAGGTTGATTCGGTTTCTGGAAATGTTCGGCCGCCACCGAGGAAGCGCCCATATGAAGGTCGCTCCTCCAAGGAGATCCCGGTCCTGAAGTCACAAAAAAATTTCATTTGCAAAGTCTTCAAATGTGAGCGCGGAGCTGCAACACTTTTTTGAGATGTATTTTGTATCTCTTTGCGAAATGTATAAGTGTGAGCGCGGAGCTGCAACACTAGAGAACGGATCTCGTATTTCGTTTGCAAAGTCTTCAAGTGTGAGTGCGGAGCTGCAACACTTTTTTGGAATGTATCCTATCTCTTTGCGAAATGTATAAGTGTGAGCGCGGAGCTGCAACACTAGAGAACGGATCTCGTATATTCTTTGCAAAGTCTTCAAGTGTGGGCGTGGAGCTACAACACTTTTTTTTTCAAATGTATCCTATCTCTTTGCGAAATGTATAAGTGTGAGCGCAGAGCTGCAGCACTAGAAAACATATCTCGTATTTCGTTTGCAAAGTCTTGAAGTGTGAGCGCAGAGCTGCAACACTTTTTTTTGGTTGTTTTCCGATATTTGGGAAAATATAGATTTTTTTAATAGAAATAGCTGATCTTCGTGAGAGTTTGCCTATGTACCCTACAGGCGGGGATCAACCCAGTCGTAGTTCGCCTTTACAAGAAAACTAAATGCTTAAATTAAAAGGGGCAGATCCTCCTGGGTGTTATTTTTGGTATACATGAGGGCGCCGGATTCCTTATTTGCTTCTTCCTTAGTAGTGGTATATTTTGAGATTCATGGAGTTCCATGATCTCGTGACTTTTTCGCCGCTCATTTCAGCGAGCTCAAAAACGCCTGGTTTAACGACTTTTGACGGCCCTTCCCAATTTGCGCCGAGCTTACCTGCATTTAACGCGTGAGTGTTTTCGAAGACTTTGCGAAGAATGATGTCTCCTTCCTGAAAGAACCTTCCCTTGACCTTCTTGTTGTAATACTGAGCGGCCAGATGCTAGTATTTTTGAATGCGGAGGAGAGCCTGGTCCCGTTTTTCTTCAACTTGGTTTAAATGATCGGCGATCATTGCGTTATTGAGCTCTTCGTCCTTGGTGAGTGCTAACTGGCGAAGGCTTGGGATGCTGACTTCGGCGGGTGACATAGCCTCCATGCCATGAGACAGGGAAAATGGGGTCATGTTTGTCGAAAGTCGGGGGGTTGTACGATGTGACCATAGAACGCCGACAGGCTCGTCGACCCAAACTCCTTTATTCTCTTCTAAGCGGGTTTTAATTCTATCTAGGATTGTCTTATTTTTTGCCTCAGCTTGTCCGTTTCCTTGGGGGAACCTCGATGTAGATTTGCTCAGCCTAATTTTCCTGCGTGAAAAGAAATTCTCGAAAGTTGCAGAAATGAACTGGGATGAACTAGACATTTTCTAAATATGATAAAATCCTCTATTATTGAAAATATTTTAAATTGTAGAGTTTTAAAGTTTCCAAGTGATTTTAGAGATGTTTGAATGAATTTTCTTAGTTAAAAAAATTAAAATTTAAATCGCATAATTTTAAGTTAATATTCTACAGTGGTTTAATAAAAAAAAATTAAATTCTTTAATTCATTGAAATCATCTAAACCTCATTAAAAATCAATTCACCTCAAACTTTAGAGTGAATACATCTCCCTATAAGTATTTTAATTGGGTATTAAAGTGTTCTAAAATATTATATACACTACTTAATCGGGTGGTTAACTACCAACTACTGTATGACAGAAAGAATGTATATACTTCCATGAAGAGTATATACGTGAGTATGTTTAAAATATTTATATATGCTAATTCTATGTGACATAAAGTAATGACTATTGTATAAACACCAACTTAAGCAAATTTATAATTTTACTTTGGTTGTATATAAAATAATATGTCGCTCATGTATACATAATATTTGCTGATTTAATCATAGAATCCATGAAGGATGTGAGATGTGTGTCTCATATGTTTTTGTTGAAAAATAAAGCAAAAGCCTTGTAAATCGAACATTATAGTCATCTTTAATCTGACTTCTGTCTTATTAAAACAGAAACATTCTCTTTGACCCTTTTTTATTTTAAGATTTAAATTCAATACACTCATTTATTATAAATAAATATGGAAACAATATTATACTATTACTGATATTTCTAAACAACACAATAATTAATCTGGTGTTCAAACAATATAAAAATTTTACACCAAAATATAAATATTAGGTCTCATTTTTTTTTAAAATAATTTTTATCAATTTCTTTCAAATTATATTATAAATCAAATAATTGACTAAAATATTCAAATAATTTTTGAAAAAATTGAAAATAAGTATAGGGGAAATTGCTAAAAATGACTCAAAACTTGTTTTCAAATGCAAAAATATACCCCAAATTCAATCAAATGCAAAAGTAACGTAAAAGGCTATTGAAAATACAACAAACTCTTTATGAGCAAACAAAAAAACTGTATTTAATTTTACCATTATAATCTTTTCGCCTGAGAAGACTTACAGACTCTCAGAAGACTTCCCTATAAGTCTTCTCTGAGAAGATTTCCTTGTAAGTCTTCTCGTACACTTAATCTTAAAAATAATTTAATTTTTTATAAAAATATCAATATGAGGAAAAAATTGAAATCATGTAACTATAAATATTAATAAATGTTGTAAATTTAAAAATACTAAAATTAAATTATTTTCAACATAGTTGAATGAATGTAGATTGAGTCATGATAGTCTTTGGTTTAGGTTGTGGTAATATATGTTGTAGTATTGTTTGTAATTTTAGGGTTAGATTTTTGAATCTTAATTTTTTTAATAATTTTTTTTGACCTATATGTGTTTACTTTTGTATATATTAATCATATTATAAGTTTCATTTTAGATTTAATGAAGTTTTTTTTCCTATTTAATTAGTTATTTGGTTATAGGGTTTTGGAAGACTTCGAGAAGATTTCATAATGCACTAGAAGACTTCCTCGAAGACTTCCCTCTTAATGCGAAGTCATCTAGAAATATTCCACAAGTCTTCCGGAAGTCTTCCACAAGTCTTCTAGAAATCTTCCAAAAGTCTTCTCATGTATTAGATTATAGGGTTTTGGAAGACCTCCAAAAGACTTCATAATTTGGGAAGTCTTCTAAGAGAAGACTTCTAGGGAAGTCTTCTGTATCGAAAATATTTAACCTAATTGAAATTTTTGTCTCCATATATAAAGAAAATTTACACATTCTCTTTCTTCCTCTTAAATGGCTGCAACAAAAATGTAATGTTTCTCACTCTAAAAGTATTCAACCTCTCTCTAATCTCTTTAGACTTGGAAACACCTAACTTTATATTCATTTCTCATTTTTCTCTTATGTATTCTTCCTAATTTATCTTGTTTTTGCAGATTTTTCATTACATGATTAACATCTTTTATTCTTTTAAAGGTAGATCTATAAATTTTGAATATGTATTTTTGGTGTGTTTTATATGTTAGATTCTAAGAAGTCGTATATTCAACTTACTGTAACAAGGTTAAATGGATGACTTTTTTATTTCTATTTTGTGTTTGTGATAGTGTTCAATGGTTAAAGGTTTGTCCTTTTCTTTTTGATATGAAGAAGAAGAAGAAGATAACACAACATTTTATGTAAGTGAAACCTCTAAAGACATTAACAAGTTTAAAGGTTTGACCATTTTGATTACTCTTTTTTTTTTATAGTATTCTTTGGTTAAGAATCTAATATTTTCTTTTTGGTATGAAGGAGAAGAATAAAATATTTAGAAGACTTGGGAAGACTTCTCAAAGACTTCCTGGAAGACTTACTGGAAGACTTCTGGAAGACTTCTCGAAGACTTCTGGAAGACTTCATGGAAGACCTCTAAAAGACTTCTGGAAGACTTACCGGAAGTCCTCTAGAAGACTTCGGAAGACTTCTGGAAGACTTCATGGAAGACTTCTGGAAGACTTCATGGAAGACTTACTTGAAGACTTCTAGAAGACTTCAGAAGACTTCCTGGAAGACCTTTAGAAGACTTCCTGGAAGACCTCTAGAAGACTTCCTGGAAGACCTCTAAAAGACTTCCTAGAAGACTTCTGGAAGTCTTCCACAAGTCTTCTATAAGTCTTCCAGAAGTCTCTCATGAAGACTTGGGAAGACTTATGGAAAACTTATGGAAGACTTCGGAGAACTCCTAGAAGACTTCTGGAAGACCTCTAGAAGCCTTCCTGGAAGACCTCTAGAAGACTTCCTGGAAGACCTCTAGAAGACATCATGGAAGACTTCGAGAAGTCTTCCACAAGTCTTCCAATAGTCTCCCATTAAGATGTTAATGATAATTTTGAAATTCTTTTGTTTATGGTATATTTAATGATTGTTACGTTTACTCTTTTAATTATGAATTATTTTGTAAATTTGAAAAGATGTTAATGAAAATAATTAGTAAATATGTTGATGTCTATAATATTTTATTTTATTTTTCAAAAGTGCTTGACATTATTGGAAATTCATAACAATTTTTTTTTTAACCATACTACCCAAAACAATATAAATTTTGTCAAATTTATTACAAACTAAGAAAAAATACTTATCAACAAAACTTATTCAAATTCACCAAATATCAAACAATACATAAGTCTCATTAGAAAAAAATAAGTCTTCTCTCAAAAGACTTCTGGAGAAGCCTTCTCGGAAGCGGGAAATTTAAGCGGGAAACTTAAATTTTAAGTGAAAATTGTAATTTTAAATTTCATAAAAAAATAAAAAGTATATCTTAAGATATAAAAGACACATTAAACCACATGACTTGATATTGTTGAAGTTACTTGACAATTTTGAAATTTAGAAAATATATATTGAAGTTACTTAACAAATTTTACAAAAAGGAACGTAGAAGAATTCCCTGTAAGTCTTCTCACGGAAGACTTCCCTGTAAGTCTTCTCACGGAAGACTTCCCTATAAGTCTTCTCATTTTAGCTAGAAACATTAATAAAAATGAACGTTTGTAACCTCATAATTATCACTAATTAAGTTATGAATTTCACTTAAGAGCCCTAATATTGACTAATACACATGAATTAACAAGAAAAAAAAATTCATTTTACGTTTTGATAAAATTGAAGTTTAATAAACATTGACGTAGAAGACTTCTTAGTAAGTCTTCTCACAGAAGACTTCTTAGGAATTTTTCCGAGAGAAGACTTCATAAGAAGTCTTCCGTTTAGGTCACTTTTGCAATTGCAAATTTATGAAGGAAAACTTCTTAAGAAGTCTACTCTACAAAATAGTCTTCTCTGAGATTTTCGAAAAAAAATCAAAATCAAAAGTAAGCCAATATTTACAAAGGAAAACTTCTTAAGAAGTCTACTCTACAAAATACATCTTGAGAAGTTTTCCTTTGTAAATATTGGCTTACTTTTGATTTTAATTTTTTTTCGAAAATCTCAGAGAAGACATCTCTTGAGTCTTCTATGATAAAAATGTTAGTTTTGCAATTGACCAAAGTTTGTCAAAAATTTGACTTTTTATAGAAGACTTGTAGAGAAGTCTTCTTACGTTCACATGAAGTCTTCTCACTGTCGTAAGAAGTCTTTTTGGATTACTTTTGCAAGTGACTATATTTGAATTTTCGAGAGAAGAGTTCTTTATAAGTCTTCTGTTAGAAGACTTCTAGGGAAGTCTTCTCTCGGAGCCAAAGGTTTACCAAAAATCAGGAATAAAATTTGAGAAAACTTCTCAAGAAGTCTTCTCCTAAATAATATTTTTTTAGTATTAATTGTCAATTGCAAAAGTAACCCACGTAGACTTCTAGTGACAGTGAGAAGACTTCATTAAACAGTAAAGAAGACTTCTCTAGAAGTCTTCTGAGAAAAGACTTCATGGGAAGTCTTCTATAAAAATTAAAATTTCTGATAAACTTTGGCCAATTGCAAAAAGTAATGGCATTTTCGTGAATAACTAAAAAATCTAGGGTGAATAAGACAAATGAAAGTTCCAAAAAAATTGTGGGTTAGTTTTGCATTTGAGTTGAAATTTTGAGTCACTTTTGCAAAACCGCCATAAGTATAACTAGTTTTCCACATTTCGATACTACAAAATAGTTTCAGTTAACTAAACTAACGGATTGTTTATTTATATTTTATAAAAAAACTTACAGTCATATAAATATAAATAAATTTTCATATTAAATTAAATATTTATATAAATAAAAAGCAATAAATTTACATGAAATAAATTTTAGAATTAAAATTTATCAAAAATATATCATACGATTAATTAAATAAATAACATATATTTTACTAAAACCCAAAAATAAAAGAGATGAAATGACTCAAAATTAAATTAAATAATATCTAATACTTATATAAATATCTGATGACACATTGAATTAACTACATTGAAAAATAAATATAATAACATGAATAATTATAAAAATATTTGAAATATGTATTATCTGAAGATAAATGCTTAACACTAATTATAAAGTGGTTATAATATGAATCAAATTATTAGTAAAATAAATTACACAAAATAATTATAATAATGTTAATTAAGCTACCCAAAACAAATATTCTGCAACTAAAATCTTTCTTAACACTAAATAACATTCAGTTAATTAAAAAATATTCAATTAATTTATGAAATTTGTTTAATAATTAAATATTTTTTTTGTCATCACTCTGATCATAATCTAGTTTATGTTAATTAAGGACCATACACTAATGTGCATTTCATAACTACGGAAAACTAGTGTGGATCCAACCGGTTTATGAACAAATCATATAATTTAAAAGAAATTGCCAAAAATAGCATAAGTTAAGTAGCACTTTGCAAAAATACACATTATCAAAAATATATTAACATTTGAATTTACATTTTATTGATTATTTTTTAGGGTTTAGTGTTAAAAGGGTGAGGTTGAGTTTTTTATTTTTTTTATAAAAATTAGAAAAATTAAGTAAGTCTATTTTCATCAAAAAATTAAGATATTTTTACAATTTTCATTCATTAAAAATAAATTTATAAAGTGGTATCAAACCAGTGGTAGAAATACAATTTCCCCATAATTTAACCGTACATATAAAAATGGTAAAGTTGCCCTTTAAGCGAGTGGACATGTTTATACGTTCTAATTTTAGAATGTCGATTATAATTGTTACTAGAAAGTTTCATGTGTCATGCACACTCATAATAATTATTTTAAAATATATTAATTTCTCAAATAAAAATTCAAATTTTAATATTTTTAGCTTTTTCAGTATAAATATAAATATTTTTTATAAGTTATATTTCTTTTGTTTTATAAATTTTATTTTTGCTTTATATTTTGCTAAATTTAAGATATAGAAACGAACTTTTATTTGTTTTTATTGTATTTATGATTATGTTTTATTTAAATATATATATATATATATATATATATACACATAAACTTTAGTTTTTTAAATAAATATTTAAGATGTATTAAAAGAATAAAATTATTTATTAATTAACTCATTAAAATATGATTTATATTTACTATTAAATGATATAAATTAATTTATTAATTAAATCATAAATCTACTAAAAGTCTTTTAACAAACATATTTATGATGATCGTAAATACATGTAATAATTTGGTAATCTGATTAGTTTTTTTCATACCAACTAATGAATTAAAGTATAATGAAAATTTTAATTGAAAATATATTAAAAATTAAATTTGGAAAAATATAATTTTTTATTTTTTTATTTTAGTTCTAAGTTAATGTAAAATATTATACATTTATAATTATGTTATTAGGTCAAAGTTTTCATTAAAGGTAATGCATATATGTTAATTTTTGTATTTTAAAATCTTACAAAATTTCTAAAACTCATAGATAAAATTTGACATGTCATAATAAGAATTTAAAAATGTCATCATTTTAACTAAGACATGTCATTTTTTCAAAACTAATATAATGATGACACATAAGAAAAACTTAAAAATTACTTCCCAAATAATGTTTAGGGTATCTTTTATAATTATAAGTTTTAATTTGTAATTTTTATAATTTTTTATAGTTTTTGAATCATGATTATTATGTATTACAAGTCATATTTTAAGTTTATTTCCATATTAATGTGAATAATAGAAATATAAATATTAACACATTTTTGCATTCTAAATTGATGTGAAAAAAAATTCACATTTACAATCATATCATTTAGGGTTTTAGCTTATATTTGATAATATTATTAAGGGTGTTTTGCAAAAGTGACTCAAAATTTCAACTCAAATGCAAAACTAATCCACTATTTTTTTGGAACTTTTATTTGTTTTATTCACCCTAAATTTTTGAGTTATTCACAAAATGCCATTGCTTTTTTTTTAAAATAAGTCTTTTACTCTATCATCCTTATCTTCACCAAATATTTACAATATTGCCATTGTCATCAATCCTCCAACTACCATGAACAACCAATTTGAAGGTCTTAATGAAAAAAAAACGAATTTTTCTCTTACTATCTCATTTGTTGTGCATTCAAACCACATGTCTTTCACCTTCCATAAAAATAATTCAAAAAACCCAAGATTTTTATTCCAAACTTTGTAATGTTCATAGAGTAACAGATTGGTAGCTTGAGTATTGAAGTTCTGTGTGCTTGTAGAAGCCTAAGCAAGTCATCGGACGGTCCAAGGTATGAAATCGATATTGTTTTTCAGATCTGTTCGCGAAGAAGACTTCTAGAGAAGTCATATGGTCAATGCATAGGTTAGTTTTGCAATTTACCTTTTGCGTGTTTTGACTAGAAGACTTCCCCAGCAGTCTTCTAACTTTCCTTTGATTACAAAAAAAAACAAGCAAAACCGAGAAGACGTCCCTAGCAGTCTTCTCGAATAAACAGGTTGGTTTTGTAATTGACCAAAATTTGTCAGGAATTTGATTTTTGTAGAAGACTTCTCTAGACGTCTTCCGGCGGAAGACTTCTAGAGAAGTTTTATTTTTTATAACGTGAAGTCTTTTCAGCGTCGCCAGAAGTCTGCCTGGGTTACTTTTGCAATTGAAAATTAATAGCAAAACATTAAATATTAATGAGAAGACTTCTCTAGAAGTCTTCCAGCGGAAGACTTCTCTAGACGTCTTCTCAAGTTTTATTCCGAGTTTCTGGTCAAACACTTGGTAACAAGAGAAGACTTCTTAAGAGGTCTTCCGTTGGAAGACTTCTAGAGAAGTCTTCTCAATAATATTTAATGTTTTGCTATTAATTCTCAATTGCAAAAGTAACCCAGACAGACTTCTAGCGACGCTGAGAAGACTTCATGTTATAAAAAAGAAGACTTCCCTAGAAGTCTTCCGCCAGAAGAGTTCTAGAGAAGTCAAATTTCTGACAAATTTCGGTCAATTGCAAAACCAACCTGTTTATCCGAGAAGACTTCTAGGGAAGTCTTCTCTGGGAATTTCGAGAATTTTTCAAAATCAAAAGTAAGCCAATATTTACAAAGTAAGACTTCTCAATATGTCTTCTACAGAGTAGACTTCTAGAGAAGTCTTCCTTCGTAAATTTACAATTGCAAAAATGATCTTAACGGAAGGCTTCTTTAGAAGTCTTCTCTGGGGATGACTTCTTTAGAAGTTTTCTTCAGGGTAGACTTCTTAAGAAGTCATCTACGTCAATCTTTATTAAACTTCAATTTTCTCAAAACTGAAAACAAATTTTTAATAATTTCTTGTTAATTAATGTGTATTGGGGCTCCTGAGTGAAATTCATAACTAAAATGATGATAATTATGAGATTACAAACTTTTTATGTTTATTAATATTCCTAGCTAAACGTAGAAGACTTCTTAAGAAGTCTTTCGTGAGAAGACTTACGGAAGACTTAAGAAGTCTTCTCAGTTTTTTTTAATATGATGTTGTGTGTTTGCTAATGTGTTTTAATATGATTTTTTTAGATGATGCTTCAGTTACCTGTTGTTTACGGAGAATGGTTGATGAAAGATAATTCTTAGGATTTTGTGGTTGATAATGTCAAATGAGCGACAATGTTCTTTTTGAGTGATGGTTCTACACATGATGAACTTGTTGAAATGGATATAGAAGATTTTAACCTGGATAAGAACGCTGAGGTTGTGGATTTAACTTACTTGTTACCAGACGCACTAATGCAACAAATAGCTCCTGATACTCCTCCTATTCATGTTACAAGTGATAGACAAGTGAACTTGATCAAGATAAGTAAAACACATGTTGTACGTCTTTGTGTATCAAGTCAAGGCAGGATGAGGAATGTTAATGATGCCAACGCTGAAGGAAACCTAGCTGTTGAAGAAGGAGAAGAAAATGGAGGGGAAGAAGAAAATGAAGTGGAAGATGATGATAATTTGCCTCAAAATATAAATTATGAGGAGGAGAAGTATGTTGCTGAAGTGGATGATGAGTTTGGATATTACAGTGAGTATGAAAGAGTTAAGGATGAGGAAGAGGAAGAGGAAGAGGAAGAGGAAGAGGAAGAGGAAGAGGAAGAGGAAGAAGATATATGTTTTGAGAATTTCAAAGAGACAAGGAGAAAGCTCAATGGGATAGTTGACACCAATATCTATGTCAGCCAGAGTTTTATCACTAAAGCGGCATTGGTTTCAGAGTTGCGGTTGACAGCGGTGAAGCATAAATTCTCCTTCAAAATATACAAGACCACTAAAACTCTACTTGTAGCAAAATATCGTGTTTCTGGGTGCAAATGAAAGCTTAGAGCGAGTGTGAAACATGGAACAAACACGTTTTGGGTAACAAAGTATGTGAAGACTCATACATGTTCTGTGTCTGAACGACGGGCTCACCGGAAGCATTTTACTGCGAAGTATGTTGGTCAGCTTTTCATAGATCACGTTGGAATCATTGATGGGTTAAATCCAAAGCATATCTAAGATGCAATGAGGAACATGTTTGGCATGACTCTAGATTACACCACTTCATATAGAACATTGTTACATGCTCAAAAATTGGTAAGAGGATCAGCAGAAGAAGGGTATGAGAGGCTGCCTTCATATTTGGAGCAAATAGCAAATCCGGGTTCTAAGACTAGTATAGAACTTGATGCTGAGAATAGATTTAAGTATCTATTTATATCATTTGGAGCTTCTATTGCTGGTTTTCAGTATCAGAGAAGGGTCATCGTGGTGGATGGGACTCACCTAAGTGGGAAGTATGAAGGTGTTATGTTAGTTGCAGCTGCACAAGATGGTAATTTTCAAATATTTCCGTTGGCTTTTGGAATCGTAGATATAGAAGATGATGATGCTTGGGAATGGTTTTTCACACAACTGAGGAGTTGTGTATCTGATCACATGCTTTGATGATAGTTTCCGACCGGCATAGAGCCATTAAAAGCGCGTGTGAAAAGGTGTAATCTTGGGAAACCCGAGGAATATGTTATTATCACCTACAACATAACATTGTCCAAAAGTATAAAGGGAAGCATCTATTGTACTTGGTTAAATGCGCTGCTTATGCTCATACACTCTTCGACTTTAACCGCTACATGGAGGAGATCCGGAATGCTAACCCGGCACTGGCAACATATTTGGAGGAAGCGGACGTGAGACTATGGTCACGGGTTCGTTGTCATGGAGAAAGGTACAATATAAAAACGAGCAACATAGCTGAATCTATTAACTCCGCTCTCAAGAGAGCAAGAGGATTTCCCATAGTGTTTCTCTTGGATTTTATAAGGGAAAAGTTGGGAAGGTGGTATTGGAAAAGGCGAGAAGATGCTCTGAATCTCACAACTGAACGTAGTCGGGGAGTTGAATACGTATTAGCGATTCGTGAGGAGTTAGCGGATAAGATGATTGTCCAACCAATTGATGGAAGTCGACTCTTTGTGGCAGGTGGCAAACGTGACTCTGTTGTCGATTTGGAACATAGTAAGTGTGATTGTGGTGTCTATGGAATAGAGAAAATACCTTGCTCGCATGCTATAGCAGCTGGAACCTTTGCTAATCGGCATATTGCAACACTTGTGTGCCCCCTATAATCGACATCTTATTAGAGGATCACTAACACATATTCGTCAAATTCAAAAAAAAAAGTTAAGAAGATAAATTTCAAAATCTATGCCTAAAACTACCTAAAATACTATCACATATGTTACTAAACCCTAAACCAATGAATACCATGACTCATTCTACATTAAATCATCTGAGTTGAAAACAATTCAATTTTAGTTGATATAAATTTACATTATTTACAAATGTTTGTGGTTACATGATTTCTATTTTTCCTCTATATAAATATTTTTTTATGAATTTTATAAATTATTTTTAGGATTTATTGTTTGAAAAGACTTCTAGAGAAGTCTTCCGGAGAATACATACATGGAAGTCTTCTCAGAGAAGACTTTCGGAAGACTACTGGACGACTCACGGAAGACGTCCGGAAGACTTTTTAGAGAAGTCTTCCGTAGGAAACTTACAGGGAAGTCTTCTCGCTGAAGACTTCTATAGAAGTCTTCTCACGCGAAAATGTTATTTTGGTAAAACTGAATACAATTTTTTTATTTGCTCACAAGGAGTTTATTGTATTTTCACTAGCCTTTTGGGTTACTTTTGCATTTGATTGAATTTGGGGTACACTTTTGCATTTGAAATCAAGTTTTGAGTTATTTTTAGCAATTTCTCCTATTATTAATACAATTATTACCGTACATTTAAACTTCTATAATTGAAATATGTATCATTTAAATTTAAGTCATGTCGTAATTACATAATATCTATGTTATCTTTTTGATTAGCCATATCATTATTTTTTATTAGAATGATTGTGATGGTAAATAATGTCTCCAGAATCCCACAGAAAGATTAAAAATTAGAACTAAAAACATTTCTTATGTATTTGTGGAACAATTATACAAAATATTTTGTAATCATTTATCTCCTCCTATATGCTGTTGTATGCATCCATCCGACAGCAAGGGTCAAGATCAAACCTTGATTTTGCTACAGTGTTCCAAATTGATGATAGATTGACTTTACACCATATAGAAACTTGGATACGTCCATGGATTACTCAAACAACCGTCAACAGCTCCAACGATGCTGAATAATAGACATGGCCAATGCTCTGATTATTGGTTGGATCTACAGTAGTGTGTAGAATCAAATTACGTCTCTTAACCTAAATTATCACTAATCATCCAATAATTGGATAAAAGACAAAAGGTCACTGACAAACGAATGCAAACAAAGATAGCACACAAAATTGGACATATATATTGACACAAGTCCATTGCATATGAACATTCTTGATTTTAATTATTGAACCGAATTAAATGTCTCTTGAACAACTTACTAAGTAAATAGCAGGCGAGTCTTTCTGGTGACTAACAAAAACAGATCAGGATGCAGAAGCACATTTCAAGAATGGCGTCATGCAGTCGATCGATGTTTTAAATAAGGACCGTATCAAATCATGTTTTAGAAAAAAAACAGATCATTTTTTCTATTTCTATTGCTCGATCCGAGGCCATTATAATTATCCAGTGAAGCGAACTTATATAAGTACGATTTTGGATATGGTATAAAGGTTCATACTTATGTGTAAAAACATTATTAGGAGATATGCGTAGCTATTTTGATTTATAATTTTAAAGAATACATAGAGAATATACAAATATTACCAGATACCACAAAACGAATATTTAGTAAAATATAGGAAAATAATTTTTGACAAAAATATACGAAGACTCTGGAAAATATAAATTTTAATTTACCACAACTTTTTTCATTAGTTAAAGTTAAGTTCGTTTCTTAAACTGAATAGGAGTAAATTTATTTTTCCTTGGTTTGAGAATTGTTCATGATTTTATATTTATTATATAAAATATTAAAATAGAATAAGATGACGTTAGCTCAGAAAGAAGATAAAAGAGTTGCATTATCCGAACATGTTAATAGAACATGGGTTTGATCAGAACCTAACACCACTTTTCAGGAAGCTTCGTGTTTGGTTTCGTATACAGAGAATTCTGAGTGTAAAGATACAATCCCCTAATATAACATAAACCTAAAATGGCCTCACCTTCTGTAGTTAACCACATTATATATATATATATATATATATATATATATATATAGTATTACGACGTAATTTGTATTATATTTTAGCCGAGGTGCACTATATGAGGTACAGAACATCGAATTTTAAAATATAGTTTCGGCAACTAACGTAGTATTGGTGAAACTAATTATTTGAGCCATTAAGAGATTATTGCACATAAACAAATGGAAAGAAACATTTCCATTTAGAAGAACAATTATTCTTTTTCGAATTATGTCGGATATAGCTTTCAACGTTGGAGATAAAGCTGTACTCAATGCAATAAACTAATAAAAACATACGAGCAGCCTTATTCCTGGAACATGCACGTATAAATATACATATAACGCCTTATTCCAAGACATGCACCTCTAAGACACAAACCTTCCTTCTTCTTCTTCTTCTTCTCTCTCTCTCTCTCTCTCTCTCTCTAACATCAATAGTAAGGTTCTTGAGCTCTTTGATGGAGAAGGAAGAATGTAGCAGTAGTGAATCCGGTTGGACGACTTATATTTATTCCCCAATCAAAGTAGACGAAGATGACGTGGTGGATGAGGGCTATTATGAAGGGTATAACATCTATAACTATTATAAAAAAGGCGAAAATGAAGAAGAGAAGAATAAAGATAGCGATGATTCAATGGCCTCGGATGCTTCGTCTGGGCCAAGTTATCAGCGGCATCACCAAAAGAACAACAAAAGTGGACCAATTAGAGAGGCGTGCAATTTGAAGAACGGCAAAAGTAGTAAGAGTAATGATGATCATAAGAAAGCTGGTTGTTCATACAAGAAAAAAGAGAAAAAAAACAAAGTAGATAAGACTACCTATAGAATGAAGTGATTAAACTACGACCGAAGGTTCATTCTTTTTATTATGTTCTTTATTATATTCATGAAGTGTTTTCATTGATTCCGTAGTAGTTGTAGTCACTTTGTTCTTAAATTTGTGAATCGATATTTCTCAGAGAAGGAAACTATATAATGATGGTGATGATGATGTCTAATTAAAATGTTGTCGTGATTATACGTACATATATATTGAGGCTTTCTGTGTTTTGGGTGTAAAGAGAATGGATCCACCGCAGACACATGCCGCCAACATGGCAACTCTTCCACAGCAACTTAATATTTAATCTTTATTAATATAATATTTCACAAATTTAAGCTACAAATAATGTGGTTAAGTCTGTCATGATGCAATAAATTATCTACTTCACCAATCATTACTTTGTAAGATCCAATTTTTGATGTCAAAAAAAATCCAATGTTTAGAATAATTCGTTACAATTTTTAAAAGAGCTTTCTTTTCCTCGAACTTTTATTATTTTAATAATTCACATGTATTTAATTTAATTATTGTTTTAACTTATATTTTTTCTTGAAAAAAGCTTTTGTTTTAACTTATGTGGGAACCGAAATTGGCACTATTGATTTCCGTAATCGGTGGAAAGCTAAGAAACCCTAACTTTCTCTGAGGTTCCAGATAGTTGCTGAACCTATGACAAGTGATCAAACGATGAATAACAAACGTAAGATAATCAAATATGTGTTACGAGTGAAAAAAAAAGATCTTATTGAATCATCTTTGCGTAAGGACGCTGCAATGATATAACATGTTTAAGAGCTTCGACCATGAGAGCCATCAGCGTATTCCTAGATCTAACACCTAAACCCTAGACTTAGTTTCAGTCGCAGCTCGATGACAAAAATGAAATTGCTAAAAATATTTCTAAGTGCTGAATTGCAGAAAATTTTCTGTCCCCTGCGTCCCTCTCCCTTTCTTCTCTTATATAAGTCTTAAAGGTCGATCATCTTTCCTTTTCTGCCCCATATTCGAGTTTATCCTTACGTGGAAATCTTCCTTATCTTCTCATTTTTCCATAATCATCTCAGAATTTTGACAATTAGATTCTTTTCCATTTATCTTCTGTGGACATCTGGTAGACCGTCATTATAGTTGGTCTCATTCTCATCTAAAACCATAAGTGAGATTTTATCGGGTTTTAGACCCGTAGGGTCGTTTTGCGATTTTTACGATTTCTTTAAGAGAAATCGTCCTTCGATGATTACACGATTCTGGCTCCACAAAATATGAGCCAACCGTATAGTCTCGATAACATTTGTGTTTAAGTTTATTGTTATCATTTTATACGATTGACTCGAAGTGTTACGAGAAAACAAGTCTTTGCGATTTCTATCATAAAACTTCAATGGCAAGTCCAATCGAGATGAAACAAGAAACATCCTAGTCAAGATTCAATGAAGAGGACACGGTCTAGTTGACCATGGGAGATTAGACGTTTGCACGCATCTAGTCGCCCATGGGGGACTAGACTTTAAGGAGAGACTAATCGCCAATGGGCGACTAGCCGTGGGGTGCGTCTAGTCGCCCATGGGCGACTAGACTTGGTGGTGAGTCTAGTCGCCCAAAGTCGACTAGATTTTGTGTTCGTCTAGTCGCCTGTGGATGACTATACTATGCCAAAATTCTAGTCTCCCATGGGCGACTAGATTTTGTCATGGGTCTAGTTGCCCATTGGCGGCTAGATGCAACGTCTAGCCGCCCACGGGCGACTAGATTTAGAAGTGACTCGGTTGTTCCCTCTATTGCCCGTCTTGATTCGTTAACCGGGACGAGATGGGTTAGGCGATGAGGAGTTCAGATACGAGGATGTCTTGCTTTCTTTTCACTAAGAGAGAGAGAGAGAGAGAGAGAGAGATAACGTTTATCTGCGGCAACTTTCAGGCATCGATTTCGTCGTGACCATTTTTTGCCCGAACAATTAGCCCCCCCAGCTTGCAAGAATCACCAAAGCGTTCTTGCGAGATGTTAGGTGTGTTAGGTTAGTTAGGATGAAACGATGGCTAGAAGTCTGAGGATGAATAGTAAATCTTTTTTAAGTATGTGGAGTAAGCTTTCAAATTTTTTACATGCTCACTCACACAAAAAATTCTCCCAAGGTAGAAATCTTTTTTTGTCTCTTCTTCAACTCTTTTTATTTTTATCATGGCTTTTAACAATGAAGCTTCCGAGATCGTATTGCCTTCCAATTTTGTTCCCGAGAGCTTGCGGGTTTGGGGTGACGAGGTCGCTCCAAAGGTCAAATTTTGCAACATTTGGTCGACCCTGAGGAGGTGAAGGCGTATTGGGAAGCGACCTGCGGTCTCCCACCTCCACAATCTGACTTTTGGAGTCCCACTAGACCAATCTTCACAGAGCCTGCCGAAGGGCCAAGTGAATGTAGGAGTTATTTCCTTGCCACCATCTGGGACTTTTTCTGAGTCCCTGAGGAGGTGGAGTTTCAGATGCGGAAACATGGGGAGAGTGAAAGATCCCCGCCTCGTGGATTGTTTACATGTTACGAGGCACACCTTCTGCAATGTCGCCTATGGTTTCCTCTCCTGAAAGTCATACTCCGGTTCCTAGATCATTACGGCTTATCGATACGCCAATATTCGTATAGCGGCCTGCAGCACCTCGTTGGACTTTTGGTCCTGAGCTATGAACGAGTGATGGACCTAAGTGTTGAATATTTTCTAGTCTTTCTATATCCAAAGAGGGTGGATCAGTCAGTCGACCCGATAATGCCTCAAGCCAAAAGTTTTATGACAGTGATTACGTCGTTTACGTCAAACTTTCACCGTTGGAATGAGCGTTTCTTTGTCCAGATAAATAATGCTTCTGTTGCGGAAGAAAACATTCCTTTCTTCAGACGAAGATGGGGCTGCAAGGGTATCATGGTCGACCCTTTCATCATTTATTGTTGCTTACTGATGTCTGAACATTTTTTGTTTTTTCTTTGCAGTTGTCGAACATCTTCCTTCGTTTCTTGCGGACACACTTGTCTTTAGGGACCTTCTTCAAGGCAGCCCGTTTTATTGTGGTTACTTTTCTCCGCAGCGAGTTCTCCCAGTAGTCGAGTACCATCACGCTCGAGCTTGGCCTCATACTGTCGTGGAGGAATAATCAGATCCAGTCTTGGACAAATACGTTCCATATGAGATTGCTGTTGTGAGGGAGAGAGAGAGAGATCTCCCAAGAAAAAAAAATTGCTGCCTATGAAGGCAATATTACTTTTGATGTGGTGGATCTATCCTCGGAGGAGTGGTATCGTGATCTCCTTGCTATAGATGGGAGTGGTACTTGTCAAACCCCGCTGCCATCGTGCGGAGGTGGATCCAGTCTTGACGATTATCTCACTTCCCTTAACGTTCCTTCGGGTCACCAGATACCAGCAGAGAACCTGTCAGATCAGCAAAATATACGGAAGCATCGCGACTCTGCATGGGAGTCAGTTTTCTCTTTGACTTCGGCCTCGTTTTATGAAAATTGCCTCTAACAAAATGGTTCGTGCAAGGATTTCACGTGGTGGACGAGGCCCTTAGGGCGAGCCATCTTGAAGCGAAGACGGCTCAGTTCAAAGATGAGATGGCCCATAAGGAAAATGCTCGTTTGAAAGGAGAGCTCGAGGCATGCCTTCAGCGCGAGAAAGAGTCCAAGCGGAAGTAAGCACGCCTTCTCTGCCGTGAGTGTAGATCTGGTCAAAGGGAGATGCATTTGATCTTGAATGATTGTTCGACATGATTCACAGCCGAATTCGGAGAGTATTGGCATGCATATAAGTCCATCGGGGATTATCGCGAGTGTCGAGGCTCCATTGGTGCTCTGTGGCACATGCAGGTAAGCGGTTACGAATGCAAGACAAAAGTGGTGATGATGTTGATGCATTTGGCTGGTCTTTCCAGCACAGATTCGACGATCCCTCATATAGAGAAGATGTTTTGGGAGCACTAGGCCCCGATTCCCATTTCTCCAGATTCAGAGGAGTTTGGACCTGCCACTCCGGGAGAGTATGTCGAGGTCGAGAAGCGTGTGGACCCGTTGAGAGTTAGCGATTACTCAATTGGGAGGTCAATTTCTGGAAACTATGAATTAGATCTGTGAAGGGTATGCATGTTTTTAAGGGATTGTGTTCTCTGTGTTGTATTTATGTTATTGCTTTTGCCAAGTATGGTTATTTAAACTTATCGGGACTGGCCATTTGTGGCTTTGAATCCCTGCTACTATGCGGATTTTCTTTTAATGAATTATCTTTCATTTAAATGGTACAAGTAGTATTATGGATGTAGAGGGAAGAATGTGAGTCGTCAACTCGTTTCTAACTCTTTGAAGAATCGTTACGTCTGTTGTTCGTTTCGGGTGCGAGTATTTGAGAACTTTTTTTTCCGATTTTTATGAACATACAAATGTAAGTGAAGAGAGAATTTTTGGGATCTTGTATATGATAGATACTATGCCTTGATATGTTTGACACCAGTGTGTTGGGTTTAGGGAAAGAATTAGGCTTACTTTCAGTTTTAGGGTTTGCGGTGACTATTTTGACTTTCGTTACCCATTTGCGTTTCAACCTGGTTCCATCTGGAAATTGAAGTCTGTGATAAGTTCTTGTCTTATATGACTTACATCGATCGGAAACTGAGCATCTCTCCAAACACAATTTCGAAGTCATCTGGAAGTGCTGACCAAAATTTCGAATTTCTTTTATAGCGCGCTATTATCCTTGTGTCGAATCTTGGATGTATGAGGAATAATCCTACGAGAGGATGTCTAAACTATCGTCTTTATAACGGTTGATGTACTCGTCGGGGAAAATCGACGAAATTGATATAAGAGAGAGCGTATGCTCTTTAGGATTTAGTTGTTAATTACTCGAGGATGAACTGTTTTAGGTGATTTGTTTCAAGTTTGAAACTATATTTTCGAAGGTTTTCTCGCGACGTCTCACATTTGTTTTCCAAAAATATTTTATATGCGTAAGGTGATCTCAAGTTGAGAATGGGGTTTAGTGTTTTTGGTTGGAGGTTTTTTTGACCGTATGTCTGAAAGCCATTCGCGTAGTAGTTTGTTGAGTGTTTTTTTCCTTCAGAATTTTCCTTCGTATTTTTTTTTGAAACACTTTGCGGGTTTCAAAGATATCTGGTTGTTGTCGTGAAGACTTATTCGTTTTCCGAAGGATGCCTTTGGAAATATTCGGGGTTTTGATGAGTTAGTTATTTGTGAGATCAAGTATTTCAAGCGGTAAAAGAGATTTGCGAGACCTTTTGGAGTCGTACTGCGTTTTTCTTATTATCGGAAAAGTTTTAAAAATATCAAGTACAAAAGCAAATGTTTTAAAATGTGGGAGTATATGAGTATATGTATACGTACCCACTCCCCCTTTTTTGAGAGAGGGGGACAGATGAAATCGTCTTGCGACGAGTTACCTATGTACCCCTTTTCGGGATCAAGCCGTCTCGTAGTTCAGTTCATGCCGCGAGTTTTTTTACTCGGCGGTTGCTGCCGCTATGATCTCCTTATTTGCAGGGACTGTTTCTGGATCGGCAACTTCTTCGGGTTTATCTCCTCCGGTTAGGTTAGGGTGTTGGGCTCGGTAGCTTGCTTGCTTTCTTTGTTCAAAGTCGTTCGTCGGGTAGACGATTCTGGATTGTGCTTTTCAGAAGGTTTTTCAGTCGGGAACTGTGTTATCTTATCTTTGTGCATTTGGGCTTAACCATGGATGTCGTTGTGATCTGCCTCAGCTTGTGTTCGGCCACGAAGCAGAGACTCGATTGTTTTTGGAAGCCCCAGATTGTTGCGGTTCCATTAGGATTCGGAATTTGATGCCTAGGTGATATGTTGATGGAACTTCCTTCATGGAATTTATCCAAGGCGTTCCCATGATTACGTTATATATGGCTGGGTGGTCGACGACCGCAAAGTTAATGATCCTCGTGACTTCTTTTTTCATGACCGGGAGTTTGATCGATCCGAGAGTCATTGACGTTGTGCCAGAAAAACCCGTGAGTGGTCTTGGCTTTTGTGTGACTTCGTATAGATCGACGTTCATCCTTCTGAGTGTGTTGCATAAGATAATGTCAATGGTTCTCCCCGTGTATACTAGGACTCTGGCAATCTCAAAATTCCTTATCATGATATCGATCACGAGTGGATCGTAGTGAGTTTTGTTGATCCCGATGGTCTCGTATTCCTCAAAAGTAATCGTATCATTTGGGAAGTCTCGGGGCGGTGATTGATACGCGATTGTGTCGGCTTTCCGTTGATAAGATTTTATAGACGAGACGGTATCGTGGCAGTGTTGAGATATGATGAGGAAGATATGATCAGAGTTGTAGACGAGAAGCTTGGGAACATTTGGAGAAGATTGTGTTTAGGTTCAACTAAGCTGTACAGTCCGTACGGGTCGACCTTACCGTCAGTACGGGTCGACCTACATCTACCAAAGGCAAGGTTTACCTTGATCGGGTAAAATTGTAGCATGGATGATTTTACTCTTGTTACCTTACTGATCCGACCGTTGAGAAGGAAAGGAGATCAAGCCTTGACATGCTGTCAGAGGCTGGAAAGGGGAAGGCATCTTGGTCCAAGATACCAAGATGCCAAAGCGTGTGAAGAACCTCATTGGATGGTTCAAATGGGACGCTCCTATTAACTTTGACCACACACGATCAATCTTTTCCTCTTGTTCATTAAGCTTGTAATCTCTCTGTATATATTGAAACCTCATCATCAATAATACTTAGACCGTTCCTAAACATTCTCTTAGTCTCTTAGTCATTATTACTCATAAGTCTTGGATTTGCTAAACTCTCTTTTCTAATCTTCCTAAACTCTCTCCAAACACTCATTCAATCTCAGATTCTCTAAACATTTTATGGTATCATAGCCAGGTTGCTCATAATCTGGGTTTGATTCGCAAGAAGACTCAAGACCACACCTTTGGTTCTTATCTTTCTATCAAGACTTTCAAAGATGGCAAACAAAAAGGATGTGGTTCCGGTTACATTAATGGGAGGAAACTACCTCGTATGGTCTCCGTTGGTGAAGACTGCAGTGGGGAGTAAGGGTTTGTGGGGACATATCACGTCTGGTGAAGCTCCAAAGCTCATTACTCAGGTTGAAGATGATGAGGAGGATGCCACAAGCGAGGAGAAAAAGTGGGTACAAGAAGACATGCTGGTTATGTCCATTCTCCAAAGCCCGTTGGATCGCTCAATTTTGGAGGCATATAGCTATTGTGAAAAGGCAAAGGACCTGTGGGTCACACTCAAGGAAGTGTATGGGAACATCTCAAACTTGAGTAGGGTGTTTGAGGTGAAACGGGCGATTAACAATCTGGTTCAGGAAGACATGGAGTTTACAAGACACTTGGGGAATTTCAGAGCCATATAGTCGGAGATGGAGATGTTTAGACCAATAACCACCGACCCGGATGAGCTAAATGAAAGAAGAGAGCAATACAAGGTCTTTGGCGTCTTGCTTACGTTGAATCCTACTTACAATGACCTAATCAAGCACATTTTAAGAGTTGGGAAAATATATGATCTAGAGGACGTATGTGCTCAAATGCAGAAGGAGCAAGGGTCCCTTAGGCTCTTTGGAGGCAAAGGAGAACTCTCTCTTTCCAATCAAGCTGAATTCCCTCAAGCAAACAGAGCATGCACAACCGATTTGAAGAAAGGAATTTCAATGGGACATGTTATCATTGAAATAAGCATGGACACAAGAAGAGTCAGTGTTGGATATTAAATCCACACTTGAAACCGGCTAAGTTCATGAAGGATAAGGATACAAGAGCTCACCTCTCCTATAGGACTTGTGAGCAACATGGGTCAAGTGCTGCTGGGACGAGTGCTGTGGGTGCATCAAAACGAATCAATGAAGGAGATGGGCGAGGGATGATGGCCATGAGAACTCAAGCCACTCAACCGAGTAACCAGCCGAGCCAGAGGTTCAATGAAAGATATGATTAGGAGATCATACATTGATGCTCTAATCAAGATCTTCAAGGATATGGTAACAAATTTGGTAGCACCATTGGGTATTCTTTTGGTGCATCCTTGATTGAGTCTTGTAATATTGATCACTCTAGTACTACATATGAACCAACTAGTAATATAGGACAGTCTAAGATTGCATATGGTCCAACTAAAAGTTGATATTCATAAAATTCTTGCAATGTGTTTAAGCCTTTGGTAATTGATTATGGTACTTCTCATCACATGATTACTGATACTAGACTCATTAAAGATATTGAACCGGTTTATGGTCATGTCATGATAGCTAATGGTGAGAAAGTCACAATTAGGGGAATAAACAATATGAAATTGTTTGATAAAGAATCTAGGGCCTTATATGCCTGAATTTACTTCAAATCTGCTATCCGTAAAGACCAACTCTCATGTGCGCCTAGATATCTAATCCACACAGGGCTAGGGTTCTGTTAATTAATTGCACTCTCTTGCCTCTCAATTGTCCTATGATTCTAGGTTCAAGCAATAAGTCACACTCTCTTGTTATTCCACTACTCTAGATCCTAGTATTACAAGACACCCTTGTGTAGAGATCTATGGATAACCTAGCAATCTTATGAATATAAGTTTGATATTAAGAACATGAAATCCCTAAACCTAACAAGATGATTACTCAGACATGAAATCAAAAACACAAATCATAGTCTGAATAAATAATAGATATAAAAACCAATATAAAACTAAAGGAGTTCCAATCAATCTCTGAAGTATAACTGATCTTCTCTCCAAAACTTAAGACAAAGAATAAAATAAACCTTAGCCGTCAACAATGGCTTAGAAAACTATAACAATTAGGTCTAAACTCGTACAGAGGTATTCTAGTAAATTTTGGTGTCTTCTGAGCTTAAGTTGGTCATAAAAAAAGCCAGGCCTGTCTTCTGGGATCACCGTCGATCAAAACCAAGCCTTGGACGTCAATCAACACTCATTCATCTTCTCTACAGCTTCCTCTGAGAGGAAGACAGACCACGCTTAATTAAATCAAGAATAACTTTAGATCTTACCGTAATATGGACCTCAAAACGGTGGCATTGGAAAGCTAATTCAAAGCTCCATATTCTGTCAAAATATAAGCTCAATCTCACCGTGGGAAGGTATCCATCAATAGCTAAACATCTGACGCATCTTCACAGTTTTTCATCTCTAAAAGCCCCAGAATCACCAAAGTTCTCCAGAACGTACCTTAACCTGGAAATACTCTAAAACATACTCCAAACACATATAATAGACTCTATATATGGCTGATATCATGGCACAATAGTGGTAAATATCAGGCCCTATCAATTCCACCAGACTTAACATTTTGCTTGTCCTCAAGCAAATAAAGCGTGTGAAAGAGGTTTTGAAAAGGGTAGACTCACATAATGTCTAAGTATAACTATCACCCTACTTTGTTGCAACCACATCCTATCAAGTCAATCACAGAGAAACTTTATAGACCCTATCCTAGTATAGCAACCAAATCCATTCTACCAACAACTTAGCAAATACTTGTCTGACTCGCCCCTCTACTGATTTCATTTCTTTGCGTAAAATAAAAATGCATGCTTTACCTTGGGAGTATCGATCAAAGGATATATGGACTCTTACTTGTGCAAGTATCTGAACACACATGTATTATTCTTTGATTCCTTTTGTCTCTCTCTTCTCACTTCTTCTCAATCAATGTCTCCCTTCTTTTGAGGGTATCATTTTATTTTTTTAATTGACTGAGATATTTGGACAGGTTTCCATGAATCAAACCCAATGGTTTTTGCCACCAGATCTTGTTCACTTCTTTTTGACCTTCATCTCTTTCTAGAATCATATGAATCAAGCTTTAATGGTTGTAGCCACCAAATCATGTTCGTTCCTTTTTATTCTGAAGGGGAGAGAGAGGGGTATCAGAATCACACAGACTTTTACCTTCCAGACTTGCAGAAGGAATCCGATCCAATGTATACCAAGCCCCAAAGCAAGCTGATACTGTCAGGATTAGTGTCGGAAACCAGCTTTGGTTCCTTCAAACTTTCTAAGCAAGTGTGATATAGTGGCATGATGATCCACTTTGATATCTCTAGTAATCTCTGCAAACAACCTTCTAAGAATGATGCTAAAGTGTAATTAGTCAATAATAAATCTTGATCATAGTCTCCTTCTTGACTAAATAATTTTGTTTGAAAAACTTATATATAAATTAAATAAGACTCAAAACAAATCAAAGAGCATCAGCGAACATCCCTTAGACTTAAATTACGATGTCCCCAGTGTAATCCGTGCCGGATTGGTTAGGAAAAATTAAATCATAAGTAAATAGCTTAAGAGAGAAACTCTGTACCATACTCTGTAAAAGAGTATCGATCGATGTCACGATGTTGATGTCGACCTATGGTCATGTTCCATTGTCGATCGATGTTGATTTGTCAAAATTGATCGATGGTACACCTGTATGTTTCTACTCCTTGTTTTCGCTATCACCAGTGTTATACAATATGAGATTGGTGAAGAAAATAAATCATAGGGACAAAATTTAACAAGGAAAACCAATATACTTGTTTGATGATGGTGACCGTCGATCGACACAGTTAAGTGGCGATCGATCGATACTAGGGTTACTCCGTCGATTGACAATGATCAAGTGTCGGTTGATGCTATCTATAGACTATCTTGGGTTTTTCTTTTTTCTTGAATACCTGAAATAAATAAATACAAAAAATAGTAATAAATGAAAAATAAAATCTAATTAAAACTTACTAAACAATGGGTTGCCTCCCAGAGCATGGTTATAGTCTTTAGCTTGACGTTTTAGAACTCTGACTAAGTCCGGATGAGAAGAATAACTTGCTCCAGAACACCTCTCAGTTTCCCTCTTCCTCATTTTGTTGATGCTGTTGATAAAATCTCTCGCAGAAGATTCCGCTTTGTCTTTCATCTCTGGATCACATAGCACCCTAAACTTGGTAACAGGTTGCATACTTCCTTTGCAGCACATCCTATACTCAAGACTTCCTTCATAACATCGCGAAGGAACCGGTGACAAGAAATTTGTATCTACCTTCTTTTTCTTCTTCATGTCCCTTCCCCCAGACTTAGGCTTTTCAATCACAGGTTCCTCTAAAATCTGGAGAGTGTCGATCGAAGCTACTAAGCGAGTGTCGATCGATGGTGATGCTGGTTCTGTGGTTTCGCAGTTTGAATCATATGTAGGTGTTGGATCTCCAGACAGATCTATCCATGAAATAAACCCCGCACTTTTGGTCTTTCCCACATGATCGTATAAGACATTTTCATCAACATTAGTAAGGCGCATCTTATTCTTCTTGAGATCACAAACTGTCCCTACTATAGCCATAAAGGCTCTTCCAAAGATAAGAAAAGATTCTCGACCTAATCTGCTTCCCTAAACATGAAAGTCAACATGAACAATGCATTCACCTATCTCTACTTAACATTCTTGATAATGCTTGCTGAGTTTACCTTCGATTTATCCGCGAAGGTGAAGCTATCTTGAGAAGGTTCCACCTTTAATCCTAAAAGTTCGACAGTGTTCTTGGCCATGATGCTGACTGCAGATCCAGTATCGTAGAGAGTGCATGATGTCATGAATACAGCAGGGACTCAGAAACTTCCCAGGATCTTGTTCCTTCTTCAGTGTCTTCTTGGATTTATGGCTGACCATATTAAACAGCAACCCAATGTCCTTACCCGTCTCCTTGCTCTGTCTGAAGAAATTACCAAGTGTGTACTGGTGATACGCATCCTCGAAAGACATATCCTTAGGTACCCTCTTCACTCTGTTTTGAAATTTATCAAGTTCAGCCTTGTCAGCTTCTCTCATGAGGTGTTTGGGAACGTAGGGTTCTCTAGATCTCACTCTCTTCTTTGGAATTCTTTCTTTCGCTGCCTGCTTGTCCATGGCATTATCATGTTTGTCCAGCTGGCGTCGATCGATATATGGTGTGTATCGTGGATCGATACTGTCAACGAAATAGGTTTCAGTTGGAATCAACTGCCCTTGTTCTGGTGCATCGACATCCTGCTAATTGGTGGTCACTTTTGGCCTTTCTGATGAGCGGTGTGCATTAAGTCTTGACATGGGCGTGTGTCGCTCGATGCTCGTCTGCTGTCGTCGGTCTTTTGTCGCCCGTTGATATTGACCGATGTTGTCCTGGTGGTGTCGATCGATGAAGTCCGTTTCAACACAGTACAGGTTGGGAGGAAGCCGGAGTCGTGTGGCGAAGTCTGAGTGGCTCTGAATTTTCACCGTTCCTACGTACTCTTCTATGGGTGTCGGTCGATGCTCATCTAATGGTGTCAAGCGACACCAGTGCGAGCTGCCAAAGGTCATAGAACTTTCGACTAGAAAAGCACCTTTTTCCAGCTTCTCATGTTCGATTACTTCCCCAAAGTCATTATCTAAGATGGCAACAACCTGATGCCTCTTGTTCTTCTAAGCCTTCTCTTTAACTAGAGCTTCTTGCCTCTTCACAACTTCTGTTTTCTGAGGATTTTGGGTGTCTATCATCCTGACATGGGTGTTCATGGCTTCTAATTTTCCATTCAGCTCTTTCTGGATAGAATCCAATCTTAGATTTAAGTATGCACTCATCTTCTGCTGAATTTCTATGGCTCATTCCATCATAGATTTCATCCTCTGAATATGGTCATGAAAACAGATTTCATTTATATGATTTTCGTCCTCTTCTGCAGCATGTTCCACCAATGAGACTTCATGTAGAAAATCAGTTTTTTCCTCAACCTGAATGATCTTGTCATTAATCGTAACACCTGATTGCATTATGTGAGTATCCATATTCCTAATATTGTTGCTAGACACAAAGTTTTGAATCATTCTCTTAGCTTCCTCTGGAGTCCTAGTCCCAAAGTGTCCTTCGCTTGCCTGATCCAACATCATATGATACTGCGCATCAACACCTTTGGAGAAGAATCCAACAGTTGAACCTCCGTGAAACCATGATGTGGACAATCTTTTTGGTACCCCCAAAATCTGTCCCAAGATCTTCTGAACCCTTCAGTAGGTCCCTGAGAGAAAGTTAAAATCTTATCCCTTAGCTCTTCGGTCTTTGCATCATCAAAAAAATTAGTCAAAAACGCAGTCTTGACATCCTCCCATGTCGTGAGAGATCCTGGTGGTAGAAGTTTCAGCCAAAAAGTGCATTCCAGAGAGAGAATACTTGAATAACTTGCAAAAATAGTCTTTAGTTTCTTCATGCTCCAGGATGCTAGAAACAAAATCCTCTAGTGTTTCAATGTGGTATATGGGATCTTCATGGGGAAGGCCATGAAAGGGGTGTTTGCTCATATGAGTAAAGTATGCATGTCTTATCTGGCCGTTGACCCCCTGAATTTCTCGACGTTGAATCGCATACCTGTTAATATAGAATCGAGTAGGCCTGATCAACTCTGCCATCGATCGATGCTCAGGGATTACAGCCCCTTGCGCATCTAATTTCTGACCTGCTGCATTACACAGATAACCCTCAGGGTCAAGCGCAACCATCTCTACTCGCTGGTTACTTTCGATCGATGGTAGAGTAGAAGTGTCGATCGATGTTCGTCCAAGAGTGGTTTCGATCGATGTTCGTCCAAGAGTGGTGTCGATCGACGTCGAAGTGTTGTTGTCGATCGATGCTAGAGGTTTCTCTCTGTGGATGGTGCGTTCAATAGTTGCTGGGTCTGAGAAAAGGAAGTTTTTTCCTTGTTGCTCCTGGTACTGTTCTGCATGTACCTGAAAGACAAGGAAAATTTTATGTTAGGAACTGAAACAGAAAATAAAATCCTAGACTATATCTATTAATCAAGTTTAATGGCGATCCTCGCTCCCCGGCAACGGCGCCAAATTTGATGTAGCTTTTATTATGCACTCTCAAATTAACTCTATAAGCTACTTTTTACTCTCTCAAATGAGATGTTCAGTTGTTGTACTTAGGGATCGAATCCATAGGGAGCGTGGGAACACAATAGACAATAGATGTTTAGATTAAGCTACACAAAAAATTTATTAAAGAAGTAATAGTAGACAAGTAAGCATGTGATTGTTTTGATAACAATAAGATGAAATAGCTAGGTCTAGGGATTTAACGATCAATAGATTCAAAACGCAAATCAAGGATGCTAAGGGTTTTATAGATCAAATTCTAGAGCTCGAATTCAATAAGCAAGTAATCCAGATCTCGCATGCAATTACTAATCAGATGCCTAAGTTCTATGTTCCAGCTCTCGCATGCAAACAAGGATCGAGCGTCGATCGATACCAATGCTTGGGTATCGATCGATACCAATGCTTGGGTATCGATCGATACTACCTCATACAAGCATTAACACACATATCGATAATGTTCAACTAGATACTAGACCAACTCTCATATGCGCCTAGATATCTAATCCACACAGAGCTCGGGTTTCGTTAATTAATTTCACTCTCGTGCCTCTCAATTGTCCTATGATTCTAGGTTCAAGCAATCAGTCACACTCTCGTGTTATTCCACTACTCTATATCCTAGTATTACAAGACACCCTTGTGTAGAGATCTACAGATAACCTAGAAATCCTATGACTATCAGTTTGACATTAAGAACATGAAATCTCTAAACCTAACAAGATGATTACTCAGACATGGAAGAAATAACACAAATCATAGTCTGAATAAATAATAGATATAGAAATCAAAATAAAACCAATCAATCTCTGAAGGAGAACTGATCTTCTCTCCAAAACTTAAGACAAAGAATAAAATAAAGCTTAGCCGTCAACAACGGCTTAGAAAACTATATAAATTAGGTCTAAACTCGCCAAGGGGTATTTTGGTAAATTGTGATGTCTTCTGAGATTAAGTCGGTCATAAAACAATTCGGGCCTGTCTTCTGGGATCACCGTCGATCGACACAAATCCTTGGCCGTCGATCGAAACTCATTCATCTTCTCGATAGCGTCCTCTCGCGAGGCAGACAAACTACGCTTCCATAAATTGGGCATAACTTTAGATTTAACCGTCAGATGGACCTCAAACTGGTGGCATTGGAAATCTAACTCATATCTATATCTTCTGTCAAAATATAAGCTCAATCTCACCGTGGGAAGATCTCCATCAATAGCTAAACATCTGATGCATCTTTGCAGTTCTTATCTCTACATGCTCAAGAATCACCAAAGTTCTATAGAAGGTACCTGAACCTGAAAATACTCTAAAAACATACTCCAATAACAAATAATAGACTCTAAATATGGCTGATGTCATGGCACAATAGTCGTAAATATCAGGCCCTATCATCAACCATTGTAAGACTGTTTTCCAACCTCTAGTACTACTTATGATAAATGCTTTGATTTAGTTTATTCGGATGTGTGGACTGCACATTGCTTGTATAGGGATAATCATAAGTATTTTTGACATTCATTGATAAAAAATTTAAATACACCTGAATAATTTTGATGTCATCTAAGGAAAAGGTTCTTGAAGCATTTAAAAAATTTCAAACTTATGTGACTAACCATTACAATGCTAAGCTTATTTTTTTAGATCAGATAATGGTGGGGAATATACAAGCCATGCTTTAAAGCAACACATTTCTCAACATGGAATTCTACATCAAACGAGCTGCCCTTACACTCCTCAACAGAATAGTGTGGCCAAAAGGAAGAATCAGCACCTTATGGAGATTGCACGATCAATGATTTTTCACTCTAAAATTCCCAAACATTTCTGGAGTGATGTTGTGGCATTATCTTGCTACCTTATCAACCGCATTCCAACCAAAGTTCTTCAAGACCAGTCTCTGTTTGAGGTTTTAAACAAGTACAAACCTCCATTGGATTATCTCCGGGTGTTTGAGTGTCTTTGTTTTGTGCTGGTTCTTGGGGAGCTGCGTAACAAGCTTGAAGCCAAGAGTGTCAAGGCTATGTTTATTGGATATTAAACTACTCAAAAGGGGTATAAATGCTATGATCCAGCGAGTAGAAGGGTGTTAGTATCAAGGGATGTGAAGTTTGTGGAAACAAAAGGCTACTATGAAGAAAAGAAGTGGTAAGACTTGGAGGAATTATCCCAAGAATCAGATAGAGAAGCTAATCTAAGGATGATACTAGAAGGACTTGGTATTATTTTTACCGAGGGTCCAAAGAACAAACCTCTGAGACGGATCAGTGCACAACAATCACTCCACCTCGACCATGAGAGGGGGAATTATGAACCTAGTGCGGACATTCATGATCAAGGTGGAGGGAAACAAGAAGAAGTTGAAGAAGAGGCTGGGAATGATGCTGGTGGAAAGGGTCCAAATTAGCTGAGTGGACCAAGGCCGGGTGGACCAAATGAGCCGAGTGGACCAAATGAGTTGAGTGGACCAACAAAATAGATTCTTCCCACATACCATATTAAGGAAAGATGGTGTTGAACAAGTGGATGATCAGGTACAACAAGTGGAGCAGGCTGGTTTAGGAATCCCATTGAGAAGAAGTGCAAGATTGAGGAAGGAACCACCAAGCTCAAATTGGGTCAATACAAGAACTTACTACAATGCACAAGCCGTGGAACATCCTTCTCAAGATGTGTGTTCTTTTGCTAAGTATCCTGAGGAGCATTGTTTATTCATAATCAGTCTAGATGAAAGCCGCATTCCTAAATCATATGAAGAAGCTATGTTGGATAAGGCATGAAGAGAATCAGTAGGGGATGAGGCCAATACTAGGATCAAGAATGACACTTGCTATGAGAGTGAATTACCAAAAGGGAAGAAGGTTGTGTCAAGTAGAGGGATATTCACTATCAAATATCTTGAAAATGGGAAGGTTGATAGGAAGAAAACCAGACTGGTGGCAAGAGGGTTCACCCAAACGTATGGAGAAGACTACATTGATACTTTTGCACCACTAGCTAAGCTTTATACAATCAGAATTGTGTTGTCCTTGGCGGTGAACCTTGAATGGGGCCTTTGACAGATGGAAGTGAAGAATGCCTTCTTGCAAGGAGAGCTTGAAGATGAAGTGTATATGTATCCTCCACCTGGTTTAGAGAACTTGGTTAAGAAGAGAAATGTATTGAGGATAAAGAAGACTATTTATGATCTTAAGCAGTCGCCAAGAGCATGGTATAACAAGTTAAGCACAACCTTGAATGATAAAGGGTTTAGGAAGTCTGAACTTGACCATACCCTCTTCACTCTCATAACTCCCTCATGTATTGTTGTTCTCCTTTTGTATGTTGATGATATCATTATCACTGGAAATGATCAAAAAGTTATCAAATCAACCAAGGATTTTCTTAAGTCATTATTTGAAATTAAAGACTTGAGAGAAATGAAATTGTTCCTTGGAATTGAGATATATAGATCCAAAGAAGCATTGTTTATGTCCCATAGAAAGTATACACTTGAGCTTTTGAAAGATGTAGGGAAAGATGGAGGAAAGACATGTAAGAAGCCTTTGGAAGATGGATACAAGGTCCCACGTGAGGGAGAGAAGATAGCAAGCCATTCCATGATCCTAAGCTTTATAGAAAGCTTGTTGGTAAGTTGATATACTTAAGTATTACACGGCCTGCTATATGTTTTGTTGTGAATCAGGTGAGCCAACATATGCAAGTCCCAAAGGAGCATCATTGGCGCATGGTGGAAAGGATTTTGATGTACCTGAATGGATCACCGGATCAAGGGGTCGGGATGAGTTGCAATGGGAGCACTGAAGTTGTTGGTTACTGTGATGTGGATTGGGAGGGTGATAAAACTGATAGGAAGTCTACTACTGGCTATTGTACCTTCATGGGTGGAATCTTGGTTACATTGAAGAGAAAGAAGCAGGTGGTCTCATGTTCCAGTGGAGAAGCCGATTATAGAGAAATGTTGAAGCTGAGAAACGAGTTAGTTTTCATCAAGGGAATACTAAAGCACGTGGAGATTGATCAAGCTACACTTATGACCATGCATTGTGACGACCATGCATTGTGACAACCAAGCTTCCATACACATTGCCTCCAACTCGGTGTTTCATGAGAGGACCAAACGTACGAGGTGGATGTCCATAAGGTTAGACAAATGATTGTACAAGGAGTAATAATGACGTGCTACACAAGAAGTAGCGATCAATTGACTGATGCGTATACCAAGGCAACAAGACAGAAAACAATGGAGTCCATTCATACTTGTCTAGGAATCATTGATCTCACCAAAAGGAGCTAGTCCCCTTGCCATTAGGTCTTCACACTTTTTCCATCATCAAGGTTTTATCCCAATGGGTTTTCTTTGATGAGGTTTTTAATGAGGAAGATCTCATGGCTTTCAAGCTTGTCCAATTACCTTGGTCAACCTTGAGGGGGAGTATTGAGATATGATGGGGAAGATATGATCAGACTTGGAGATGAGAAGATTCAGAATATTTGGAGAAGATTATGTTTAGGATCGACAAGACCGTACAATCGGTACGGGTCGACCGTACCGTTCGTACGCATCGACCAAACCGTCTGTACGGGTCAACCGTACATCGACCAAAGGAAAGGTTTACCCGTATCGGGTAAATTGTAACTTGGCTGACTTTACCCTTGATACCTTACTGATCCAACCGTTGAGAAGGAAAGGAGATCAAGCCTTGACAGCCTTTCAGAGGCGTGAAAGGGGAAGGAATCTTGGTCCAAGATACCCAGATGCCAAAGCTTGTGAAGAACCTCATTGGATGGTTCAAATGGGACGCTCCTATTACCTTTGAATACGCACGATCAATCTTATCCTCTTGTTCATTAAGCTTGTAATCTCTCTGTATATTCAAACCTCATCATCAATAATACTTAGACAGTTCTTATGCATTCTCTCAGTCTCTTAGTCATGATTACTCATTAGTCTCGGATTTTCTCAAGTCTCTTTTCTAATTTTTGTAAAATCTCTCTAAGCACTCATTCAATCTCAAATTCTCTAAACATTTTAGGAAGTACTGCGATCCTCCGATGATCATGTTTACCCTGCGACGATAATTGTCGTTTCCTTTGTCATCTTCCCTTCTTCCACGTTTCCGTTCTTGCCCGATCGGTTCTTTGAGGACTATTTTCAGTGGAGTTTGATCGGTTTTTGGCAGACGCTTGGTATCTCGGTTGAGGTCTTTTATGCTTTTTATCTCCGATATTTATCCCGTGAGTAGTTTTTCTGTTAGCCTTGCGCCGAGAACTTTGCAGTTCATGGTGGAATAGCCCATGTTTTGGTGAAACTTGCAGAATGCTGCTTCGTCGTAGGTTGAGTTACGGGTCCATGTGTTTCCCGACGTTCTTCCTTGTTCTGATATGGAATGAATGTCATAATTTTGCGCTCTTCGGACGTCTTCCCCCTTGTGATGGATGTACATGTCGCTACAATAGGTTTTCCTTTTCAGCTTCTGCTTTGATGCTGCGTCTTTCGAGGATGTACTCGTTTTTTGATGTTTCTGAGAGAGGACTCTCATATCTTCTTTGATGATGATATTGTCCGTTACTTTATGAAGAGCATCCTGAATCCTCTGTGGTTTTTCGAGAGTTATCCACTTTCTGAATTTTGACTTGTACTAGAGAGTCTTCCTGAACGCATCGATAGCCACCTTGTTGCTGATTCCGCTAACTCTAGACATGACGATTTTAAACTGGTTCATGTAGTCACAGAGAGGTTCGTCTTTCTTTTGGGACAAGATCCAAAGATCAACGTTGAAGGTTTTCCTATTCATGAACATCGAGTATTGCTTAAGGAAATCCGAATCTAGTTGGCAGAAGCTTCCGATGGAGTTCTGCTTCAAGCGAGAGAACCATTCGAGTGTTTCTCCTTGGAGATGCTCGACGAAGATGTGACACTAGCCGGCGTCCTTCTAGTTATCCTTAAGTTTGGCCCTACCCATTTCGATCTGGAAGGTCTGCAGATGCGCTTTTGAGTCACTTGTTCCATTGTATACAGGGATTTTGATATTCCGGGATCCGAAACTCTCGTTTCTATGATACGAGCAGTGAACAGAGTTTTCCAAGCTTCTTCGAGGAGCCTTTCGATCTCGGGTGCGGCACTGGTAGCGTGGTAAATTTGAGACTTCACCTCTTTTACCTCTGTGATCGTTTTTGCGATATAATCGCGGAGATCGCGTATCTCTCTAGGGTCACTGCAATCAGTTTTTCGAGTTTGTCGGCGTTTGCTGCGAGTTACTCAAGCTTGCTCTTCGGCTGACTTTTTCTGCTCTACCCAGAAGATGTTTTCTCTTCTTCTTCATTCATGGTTATATTGAACAGAGATTTTCCCGATTCATGTGGCTTCTTATCCTTCTTGGATGCACGTCAGCGTCCTCGTCCAAAGGGTCAGACTTCTTTTCGAGAGTCGCAAACATCTTCATAGTCTCCTTGAACGGTGTGGTGTTTTCCTTTGCGTCGTTAACCACAGACACGTTCGCTGCTGGAGTGCTTTCAACGTTGTCATTGACGGCATTGCCATCGCGAGGTGGTTGATTGTCTGGAACGTCTGTAGACATATTTGACCAAGCGTTTGCGGCTGTGAGTTAGATTGATCCATTACCCCCCCCCCCCCTCTCCTTCTAGCGCCAAGCTGTGGGAACCGAAATTCGCACTATCGATTTCCATAATCGGAGGAAAGCTAAGAAACCCTAACTTTCCCCAAGATCCCGGATTTATGCTGAGCCTACGACAAGTTATCAAATTATGAATAACAAAACGTAAGATAATCAAATATGAGTTGCGAGTGAAAAGAAAGATGTTATTGAATGGTATTTACATAAGGACGCTGTGATTATACAACAGTTTTTAAGAGCTTTGGCCACAAGAGTTGTCGGTGTATTCCAAATTCTAGCACCTAAACCCTAAACCTAGTTTGAGTCTAAGTTCGATGACTAAAGCAAAATTGCTAAAAATCTTTCTATGTGCTGAATTGTAGCGAATTTCGCGTCCCATGCGCCCCACTCCCTTGCTTCTCTTATATAGGTCTTCAAGGTCGGTCGTCTTTCGTTTTCTGCCCTGGCTCAAGTTTATCCTTCCGCGGAAATCTTCCTTATCTTCTCGTTTTCCATAATTATCTCTGAATTTTGACAATTATTTTCTTTTCCATTTATCTTATGCGGATATCTGGTAGACCATCATTATAGTTGGGTTCATTCTCGTTTAAAACCGTAAGAGGGCTTTTATCAAGTTTTAGACCCTTTCAGGTCGTTTTGCGATCTTAGCGATTTTTACGATTTCTTTCTGAGAAATCGTCCTTCGCATGATTACACAATGCTGCCTCCGCGAAATAATAAGCCAACCGTATAGTCGAGATAACATTGGTGTTTAAGTAAATCGTTATCATTTTATACGATTGACTTGGAATTTTACGAGAAAACAAGTCTTTGTGATTTTCATCGTAAAACTTAAACGGAAACTCCAATTGAGACGAAACAAGAAACAACCTAGCTAAGATTCAAAGAAAAGAGTGATGAAGATGATACGGTCTAGTCGACCATGGGCGACTAGACGTTTGCACTCGTCTATATGGGAACCAAAATTCGTAACGTTGATTTCTGCAAAATAAGGAAAGTCAAGAAACCCTAACTTTCCCAGAGGTCCCGGATTTCTGCTAAGCCAAACGTCAAGCAATCAGACAATAAAAATAGACGAAGTAAATAATCAAATAAACGAGAGAGCAAAGAAGGTATTATTTTGAAGTCGTAAATGAGCGTTACAACAGGTAAAGCCTCGGCCGCAAGAGCTGTTTATGAGTTCCCTAGTTCTAATCACCTAAGACTTTGTTAACCTAGTTGAGTCGCAGCTCGAGAATAAAACGGAAAATTACCTAAAACGGTCTAAGTGCTAAGTTTTCTTCTGTGTATTTTGTGTCCTTTGACTCTTTATCTTAGTGCTCCTTATATACTCCTCTCAAGGTGGTTCCCTCTTTCCTCTTCTGCCTCCGATTCGTGGTTATCGCCTTGCAAAAATATTCCATTTTTCTTCGTTCTTCAAGATTATCCCTTGAAACTTGACATTTAACTTCCAGACTTGACATTTATCTTTTGGACTTGAAATTTCTCTTCTCCTGCGAACAATAGATAAACCGTCATAGTATCCTTGGGCTCAATCCCATCTAAGACCGTAAGTGGGCTCATAGTCGAGGTTTAGACCCTTTTGGGCCATTTTTTGAATTAAACATTTTTACGATATTTCTGAGAGAAAACCTCTGGTACGACGTCAGTTATGTAAATAGTTCAAATTACTCGTATAGTTAAGAAAAAATTTGTGTTAAGTCAATAGTTGCCTTTTTATACAAACCATTTGAATTCATATGAGAAAACAATCTTTACGGTTTTTATCGAAAAGTTTCAACAGTGATTCCAATAGAGACGAAACAAGATACGGCGTGATCGAGGTTCAAAAGAGATATTGATAGGAACCGAGAAGGATGACACTGATCCAACTCGCCTGATGGCGAGCTGGTCGTGGTTGATCTAACTCACCATCAGGCGAATGAGTTGGACCAGCTGATCCAACTCACCTGATGACGAGTTGGATTGTCATGGTCCAACTCGCCATTAAGCTAGTTGGTCGAGATGGTCGATCAATCCCAAATCCCCCGATGGTGAGTTGGATGGTGACAGTCCAACTCGCCATCAAGCAAGTTGGTCGACCAGTCCCATCTCGCATGATGGCGAGTTAGGCGATGACAGTCCAACTCGCAATCAGGCGAGTTGGTCGAGCAATCCCAACTCGCCTGATGGCGAGTTAGGCTTGGCCCGTTCAACTTGCTGTCGGGCGGGTTGGACACAGTTGCTTTGGTCGTTCAATTGTTCAATTTTCCTTTCCGATAACTTGCCATCCAATCCTTTTTTAATTTGCACAAGGTTCCAGTTGTGGTTTCCCACGCTTTTTGTTTTTCACATGTTCTTTCAGGAATTTTCAGCCATTGATTCTGTCATGGCCGATTTTGACCCCAACTGTCTAGTCGCCCGTGGGCAACTCAACTTTGCCAAAAGTCTAGTAGCCCATGGGCGACTAGGCTTGTTGGTGAGTGTAGTCTCCCACGGGCGACTAGACGTTACATGTCTAGTCGCCCGTGGACGGTTAGACGCAACGTCTAGCCGCCCGTGGACGGCTAGACTTGGAAGTGACTCATTTGTTCCCTCGATTGCCCGTCGTGATTGTTAACCGGGACGAATGGTTTAGGCGATGAGAAGTTCAGATACGAGGATTTCTTGCTTTCTTTTCACCGAGAGAGATAACGTTTTTTTCGCGGTAACTTTCAACCATTGTTTTCGTTGTGACTATTTTCGACCCAAAAACTTATATTACATATAAGTAAACCAAACTAAAGATTATTCGATTTTTGAAGTACCCGGCTATGATGTTTTGAAATTAAAATAAATAAAGAGAAAATGACTAGAATAGCATAGAAATTTTTTTATATTATTAGAATAATATAAAGATTTTGAAAATTACGAGAATGCTGATGGATCCTTAGTAAATTACAATAAAAGCCCTTATTTAGTTTTTTTAACTGATAATATTTTTAATTAAAAAATCCGTGTCACTAATTTGTATATCTACGTGATTAATTTTTGTGATCAAAAGACTTACGAAAATCAACCATCGTCATAATTTTGGTGGTAACAAAAAAAATTCTCCTTTCTATGAAAATCAACCGTTGTCACAATTTTTTCTATTCGTAGCACACAACTTTCTCTCTTTGTCAAACATTTAGTCGACATTGTTGTTTATCGTCTCAAACTGTCTTCGTCAAAATCGTCTTCTCCGTGAGCGCTTCTACGTGAGCGCTTCTACGAATCGTCTTCACCGCAACCGTATCTACGAAATAATCTTCTCTGGTATGTTGTGGCTGAGTTTGATTTATGTTGTGACTGAGTTTGATTTATATTGTGGCTGAGTAATTTATAATGTTGTGGCTGAGTTAGTTTTCTATTGTGGCTGAGTTATATATTATGTCGTGGCTGAGTTTTTTTTTTCTATTTATTATCTTGTAGCTGATTAGCTCTCTGTTGTGATTGAGTTATATATTATGTTGTGGCTGGGTTATTTTTCTTTTTTTCAGCTGAGTTATATATTGTGTTGCGGCTGAGTTATAAATGCAGTTGTGGCTGAGTTATATATGTTTTATGATCAGATGAATGTTTCTGAAGATCAAGCACGAGATTACTCTCCAAGACTTTACACTGAAGGGGCTTCCAATCTAGAAAATAAAGAGATTAAAGACAATATCCATGTGGGAGAATTCCATCAAGTTAGAGAAACAATATGACGGATGTGTGGGAACACCTGAAGCAATTTCCTATTAGAATAATTGCTAAGCTAGCTGAACGCAAATGCGTGTGGTATGGTAGGACTGTACACTATCTACTATGTAGACAGCTGCGAGTATATAAGAAGCAGATTTGGAGTCTCGTTGGTGATGAACCAATTAGGTTTAGCTTACACGAATTTGGTGAGATCACAGGGTTAAACACAGATCCAGTGCCAACAAAAAGTTTTGAACCTGACCAATACAAAGCGTTTTGGGAGGAGTTGAATCTGCCGCTTGGCATGAGACCCAAGTTCGATGAACTGAGGGCAGCATTAGAGATATGTCCGGCCTGGAGTTTTGAAAAGCGTAAATGGTTAGGGTTGTTACTTCTTCAAGCCATGGGACTTTATGCTTTGCATCATAATTCTAGGATACCATTTGTGACAGGAGGGTTTTTTTTTTGTATTTCAATGCAAACTCTATCAAATTAATCCTACGAACTACTCTTGCCAAGAGAGGTCAAATTGTAGTATTTAGGGATTGAATCTACATGGAGCGTGGGCACACAATAGACTTAATACATTCACGATTAAGCTAGGCAAATAGATTAATAAGCAGTAAATAAAATAGGAGATGATTGATTGATTGATAAGTAAACAATAATAATAAATAGCTAGATATAGGGTTTCAGGCAAGTGGATTATAGAGGATAGAGGCTAGGGGTATTAATCATAGAACTCGATATCTAATGTAAAAGAAGACCAACTCTCGTTGTGAGTCTAATCTATTGACTAAGTCCGATGTCTCAGCTCTCGCTTCTTGACACATAATGACCGTCGATCAATGGCAATGATTCTGCGACAATCGATGGTCTCTTGAGTCAAGCTTTATGACCTAATTCGATAAGTTCATTAAATCAACTCTAGTTTGTTTCTAGCAACCTAGCTCAACAGGATTGATTCCGATAGTAGACCATGGTCTCGCTTGCGCCTAACTATCCTATGATCAGGGTTCTAGTTAGCTACTCTAGAACACAAGCAATAAACACAATTCTATTGTTAGATCTAATAATCAACCTATCAATTCTATTGTTTGCCTAATCCATCAGTACAATTAATAAACCTAAACCTAACAAAAGATCTACTCAGACATCATATTTGTCACAAAAATCATAGATGAATAGATTATATAAAGAACCAAAGGAGTTCCATGAGGAATCTGAAGGAGCTCCTTCCTTCTCTCCTAACCCTAAAACAATTGATAGAATAAAGCTTAGCAGTCAACAATGGCTTAGAAAACTGTATAAATTTGCTCTAAACTTGTGCAGGGTATTCTGGTAACTTGCCATGACATCTGGGCTTAAGTCGGTCATAAAACAAGTCGGTTCTGTCTTCTGGGATTACCGTCGATCGATGGTAAGGCTGTGCCGTCGATCGACACTCATTCATCCCCTCGACATCTTCCTCTCGCGAGGCAGACATACCACTCTTCAGTAAATTAGACATAACTTTAGATCTAACCGTCTGATGGACCTCAAACCGGTGGAATTGGAAAGATAACTCAAAGATCTATCTTCTGTCAAAATATCAACTCAATCTCACTGTGGGAAACTCTCCATCCATAGCTAAATATCTAACACATCTGCGCAGTTCTGCATCTTTAAAAGCTCCAGAATCACCAAAGTTCTCCAGAACGTACCTGAACCTGAAAATACTCTAAAACATACTACAAAAAAAATATAATATACTTTAAATAGGGCTGATATCATGGAACAATAGTGGTAAATATCAGGCCCTATCAATTCCCCTAGACTTAACCTTTTGTTTGTCCTCAAGCAAACAAGCCTGTGGAAGAGGTTTTGAAAAGCGAAGACTCACATAATAAGTATAACTGTCACCTACTTTGTTGCAACCACATCTTATCAAGTCAATCACAAAGAAATTTTATATACCCTATCCTAGTATAGCAACCAAACCAATTCTACCACAACTTAGCGAATACTAGTCTCACTCGCCCCTCTACTGATTTCACTTCTTGCATAAAAAAAATGTGTATGCTTTAACCTGGGAATATCGATCAAAGGACACATGGACTCTTACCTCTGCAAGTATCTGAACACACATGTAGTATTCTTTGATTCCTTTCGTCTCTCTCTTCTCAGTTATTCTCAGTCAATGTCTCCCTTCTTTTGAGGGTATCATTTTATTTTTTTAATTGACAGAGATATTTGGACAGGTTTCCATGAATCAAGCCTCAATGGTTGTAGCCACCAAATCCTGTTCGACTCATTTTTTAATGTGAAGGGGATAGAGAGGGGAATCAGAAGCACACAGACTTTTACCTTCCAGACTTGCAGAAGGAATCCAATCCAGTGTATACAAGGCCCCAAAGCAAGCTAATAATGTCAGGATTAGTGTTGGAAATCAGCTTCGGTTCCTTCAAACTTTCTCAGCAAGTGTGATATAGTGGCAGGATGATCCACTTTGGTATCTCTAGTAATCTCTGCAAACAACCTTCTAAGAATGGTGTTAAAGTGTGGTTAATCAATAATAAATATTGATCATATTCTCCTTCTTGACTCAATAAAACTTTTTGAAAGACTTATATATATATATATATATATATATATATATATATATATATATATATATATATATATATATATAACACTCAAAAACAATGAGACAGCATTAGCGAACCTTCCCCAAACTTAAATTACATTGTCCCTAGTGTAATTCACCCCGGATTGGTTAGAGAAATTAAATAGTAAGTAAATAGCTAAGTACAAAACTCGATACCTCTCTCTGTAAGAGAGCGTCGATCGATGGTGGGCATGTGTGATCGATCAATGGTCGCGATCCATTGTCAACTGATGGTGCCTCTATGGTGTCGATCGATGGTGGACTCAAATAGTCTGTAAAAATAAAATGAAACACGAAATACATAGTAGTATAAGTAAAATCTAAATAAAAACTTACTAAACAGTGGGTTGTCTCCCACTCAGCGCTTGGTTATAGTCTTAAGCTCTGCGTTTCGGAATTATAATTCAATCCGGATGAGAAGGATAATTTCTCCAGAACATCTCTCAGTGTCCAATATCTTCAGCTTCATCACCCTTTTTGTGAAAGCCTCCACTAACTCTTCTCCTTTGTCTATCATTTCAGAAATAAGGAGTGCTTAAAGCTTTACAAACGGCTGCGAGAAGCATCTGCTGCGCACTCTGCTCTTCCTGACACCATCTGAGAAGTGAGGAATCAATTATAAGTTAGGACCGCCCTTGGTCCTTTTCCTCTTCTTCCAATTCTTCTTATTCTTTCCCCAGACTTGTCTGATCTCGTGGTGTCTCCATCAAAAAGATTATGAAACACTTCAAACTCATTATGCTTTGATCCGTGATGAGTGTCGATCGATGCTCTAGTGTTGATATCGATCGATGCTCCAATGTTGGTGTCGTTCGATATTTCAGTTCTGGTGTCGATCGATACTGCTTCTGCTGGGCCTTTGTCGACTTTTCTCGTAAATCTCAACCCTAGTTGAGAAACTAGTGCATGCTGATGATTATCAAATATCTCAACGTAGAGATCCATATGCACACTTCCATCTGGTGGAATAGGAGATTCAACGTCAAAAACAGCACTGGGAACCACAAACTTCATAGGGTCATGTACCATCTTCGCTCTTTTGTGAAAACCAACCGCTTCTTCTGTGCAGATAGGTGGTCGTAGATGTTTAGGGACAGAAAGGTGTGAGTTCTTGGACATGTGCATTCTATCCTCAACCGGTCTTGGTTCAATTATGTAAATTTTCTGTTCGTCCAATAATGGTTGTTGATTGATGAAGTTGGGTGTCTGTCGATCGATGCTCTTTGGTGGGTGTCGATCGATGCCTGCTTTTGGTTAAGTTTCCAGATCTCTTCTCGAAGTGTGCTGATCGTCATTAAGCTTCTGCTCCATGTCCTGACCCAAATCTTCAGGTTGTGCTTCATCCAACTGCTTCATGAATTCCTTTATATCCAAGAATGGTGTATATCGACAACAGGGGTTAGTGTCGATCGATGTTGAGGTCTTAACGTCGGTCGACATTGAAGTTTTAGTGTCGATCGCTGCTGAAGTCAGATCACTCAAATCGGCTTCTTCTACTCTGCTTAGCTCTCCATATCCATCTTCTTCTTCTTCTTCTTGTACCATATATGTCAGAATAGCTTCCATCTCGATCTTCATATTTTCTTCGGTATCATAGAGAAAGTTGGTGAGGAAGACATTCGTGATGTCATTTCCAGGTAGTGACAGATCCTGGTGGCAACCTCTTGAACCAACATGCTACTTCACCAGCAAGAGAGTATGGGAATAGTTTGTAGAAGTAGTAATCTTCAAAGACTCCATTCCACTTAATGGTTGAAGCTAAATCATCGAATGATTCAAGGTGGCTACAGGGACATTCATGAAGAAGACCATGAAAAGGATGCTGACCCACAAGAGATATATATGCAGGATTCAGCTCAAAGACATTTCTTTGTGGTGCAGAACGACGCATCCTAGACCTTTTGGCGTAGGAATCCTCAGGCATGTTGTAGTCTCTAAGTGCCTTTTGTCGTTCAATCCCATAATTCACAGTAACAGCAGTACTATCTCGCTTTTGTAGATATCTAATTCATCGTAGACCTTTTGGTGTCGATCGATTCTCGCTTTTCTTTGTTAGTGATCACTGCTTGGAGGTGTCGATTGCCCTCGTAGACTTATGGATCGTGCGCAAATCAGCCGGTTCCTTTTTTGAAGAACCCAAAAATCCTCTCCTCATTGCTTTCTGGTACCAGTATGTACTTGAAACACAAGAAAAAAATTATGTGAGTAAACTAATATAAAAATACCTAGACTAAATCAAACAATTTGAGTCTAATAGCGAATCCTTGCTCCCCGGCAACGGTGCCAAATTTGACATGAGTTTTTTTTTTGTATTTCAATGTAAACTCTATCAAATTAAATCTACGAACTACTCTTGCCAATAGAGGTCAAATTTTAGTATTTAGGGATCAAATCCACAGGGAGCGTGGGCACACAATATACTCAATAAAGTAGCGATTAAACTAGGCAAATAGATTAATAAGAAGTAAATAAAATATAGCAGATGATTGATTTATTGGTAAGTAAACAATAATAACAAATAGCTAGATATAGGATTTCAGGCAAGTGGATTATAGAGGATAGAGGCTAAGGGTATTAATCATAGAATTCGATATCTAATGTAAAAGACGACCAGCTCTCACTGCGAGTCTAAAGTATTGACTAAGTCCGATGTCTTAGCTCTTGCTTGTTGACACAAAATGACCGTCGATCGATGGAAATGATCCTGCAACGATCGATGGTCTCTTGAGTCAATATTTATGACCTAATTCGATAAGTTCACTAAATTAACTAAATCAACGCTCTTTTGTTTCTAGCAACCTAGCTCGACAGAATTGATTCTGGTAGTAGACCATGCTCTCGCTTGCGCCTAACTATCCTATGATCAGGGTTCTAGTTAGCTACTCTAGAACACAAGCAAAAAAACAAAATTTTATTGATAGATCTAATAATCACCCTAGCAATTCTATTGTTTGGCTAATCCATCAATACCATTAATAAACCCTAAACCTAACAAGAGATCTACTCAGACATGATCTTTGTCACAGAAATCATAGATGAATAGAATATATATATAATAGAAATCAAATAAGGAACCAAAGGAGTTCCAGGAGGACTCTGAAGGATTTCCTCCCTTATCTCCTAACCCTAGAACAATCGATATAATAAAGCTTAGCCGTCAACAATGGCTTAGAAAACTATATAAATTTGGTCTAAACTCGTGCAGGGGTATTCTGGTAACTTGCCATGACATTTGGGCTTAATTCGGTCATAAAACAAGTCAAGTATGTCTTCTGGGATCACCGTCGATCGATGGTAAGGCTGTGCCGTCGATCGATGGTAAGTTTGTGCCGTCGATCGACACTCATTCATCCCCTCGCCATCTTCCTCTCGCGAGGCAGACATACGACTCTTCAGTACATCGGGGATAACATTAGATCTAACCGTCCGATGGACTTCAAACTGGTGGCATTGGAATGCTAACTCAAATATATATCTTCTTTCAAAATATCAGCTCAATATAAATGTGGGAATATCTCCATCCGTAGCTAAATATCTGATGCATCTGCGAAGTTTTGCATCTCTAAAAGCTCCAGAATCACCAAAGTTCTCCAGAACGTACCTGAACCTGAAAATACTCTAAAACATACTCCAAACACATATAATAGACTCTAAATAGGGCTGATATCAAGGCACAATTGTGGTAAATATCAGACCCTATCAATTTGAAAGTGCAAAAAGAGTATTCGAAGATGAAGCTATGATGATGTTTCCATGGGGTCGGACTGCATATGAAGTTACTGTTGACTCTATTAAGATGTTGAATCCTCAAGGAAATTCATACACCATAAGTGGCCTGAAGGACATGTTATTGGTTTGGGCGTATGGATATGTCACTTTCTTTGGAGAGCATTTTGGGAGAGTGGTCAATGAGCAAGCAGTTCCGCTTTTTCGATGAGGTGGAAAGTGTACATGTTCAAGTTTTGATATTGTTATCTCTGAGGAGATCATATATCATGGCAAGGTAAGGTTTCACGCTGAGTTATTATTTATTTGGTGGCTGAGTTATGAGTAATTGATGGTTGAGTTATTATTTAGAATATGGCTGACTTATTCATTTTTGATGGCTGAGTTATTAATTATTTAGCTGAGTTATGAGTTATTTAATGTCTAAGTTCTGAGTTATTTGTTGGCTGAGTTATTAGTTATTGTTTCAGGTGCGTTTGCGGAAAATGGTCATGAAGGACTATGTACAAGAGATGTTTCTTGAGTGGATGGGTGAAGCAGATGACCCACAACTCGTTAACTTGATAATAGACATACATGCAGATAGGTTTGTTATAGGTTTTTGGGAAGTGCAGAGGAATGAGAAGAAGAAAAAATGGAAGCTGAGCCACCCACTAAGAAGCAGAAGAAAGCTAAGAAACAGAAAGAAGTGAACACGAGTGAGGGTGAAGCTGATGCAAAGGGAAAGTTTATTAACGATGAGGAAGGTAGGGAAGATACGGGGAACAATGCGGCTTTGTAGATCATAATGTTTGAGTCGCGGTTAACTACATACGATTTGAACTTTAGAGAGTTAGCCCGAAACATTTCAAATATGGAGAAGAAAATTGGTAATATGGTCCAAGCTGCAGTGGACGAGTGTCTAAAAGTGATGGGGTAGGGGAAGGTACCGAAAACTATGATTTCATCTCAAAAGTTCCCGAACCATTTTTACTGATGGGCTCACCACACAATTTTCCGCAGAAGTCCGTCAATATTCCAACGGCAGCTAAGACCCCTGATAAGGAGCTTGCTAAGGCCAATTCCAAATGTTTGGGGGCTAAACTCAATTTGGAAGATGAAGTTGCTAAGAAGGCAACTGAGGTGAAAAAAACAATTGTTTGACGAGTTTGGTGCTAGTGATGTTGATTTCGTTACTATTTCTCCTGCTAAGGCCCCATACTATGGATGTGGCTGCAGGGTAAAGCCAAAACGGAAAGAAAATGAGGTAAAAGCGAAGGATGTGGGTGAGTTACAAAAGAAGGAGGCGGTTTCTAAGAAGAAGGAGGCGACTGAGTTAAAGAAGAAGAAGGCGGCTGAGTTAAAAAAAACAAGTTGAGTTAAAAAAAAGCAAGAAATTGCTGCTAAAAAGAAGGAGGTTGAGTTAAAGAAGCGAAAGGCGGCTGCGTTAAAGAAGGAAGCCCATGCTCCAAAAAGGACAACATGTGCCAGTGTAATAACAATAACTGTTCCACAGAAAAAGCAGATTGAAGATGATAGTGAGCTTGCGGACGTGACCGACGAATGGTTGGTTGTAGAAAACGAAATGTTGCTGAAGTCTAATGTGGAGGAAGAGGAAAACATTAGACGTGGAAAAAAAAAAAGCGTTATTGGAAGAGAGATGTTCAATTATATCCAAATGGGTGTGCAATGATGCCATCATGTGCTCATTCAGCACGGGTTTTTCCTTACATTGAAGACAATGGAACAACGTGCATGAGGAAGAATTTTGAAACTTCAGTAGCAATATATGATCATGTAGCACCTGTTGATCCGGCTAAATTAGATAAACTTATGGCACACATTAGAAAACTTTCATTTACAAAACTAGGAGGAAAACTAACATCTAACAAGGAGGGTGACTTCTACAGAATCCTCATCGCTGAAAGAGCGTGGCCAGACAAAGAATATGGGTGGCTGTTTGATAATGTAAATTTACATTACGGTTGAGTTATATATTCTATGTGGCTGAGTTGTATATTATAAGGGGCTGACTTGCGATACTTTACCGCTGAGTAAATATTATTTGATGACTGATTTAATCTTCTTTGTATAGCATGTCGGTTTGTATATTAGACTCCTCATTGGAAGGTCCATGCGAGATCCTTTCCCAATCTGGTCAAATCGCATTGCTTTATTGACCTTTGGTTCCTGTGTTTATGGATTCACGATTACAAGCAGTTTAAGATAAAACCAATGATGATCAAATTCAAAGGCAATGGTTATGAAGACTTAGTAAATGGTTGGGTTCCCTTAGACGCTTAAACAAACTTGAAGTGGTTTGAAGATATGGATCACTTGTACGGAGTGCTTTCAAGTTAAAGGTGATCATTGGGTGGCGTTTCACGTGGATATGATGAAGGAGAATACGATCCAATCATTGGACAGGTAACACCCGAAAGTGAGCTGTCAATTCCTAATGCATTTAAGCCGCTTACGCAAATGATCCCTGCGTTATTGAATGTTGTTATTCCTGCCAATCTCCGAAAACCTAGCAAGAAGCAGTTTGTATTCCGAAGGAGGAGAGGCAAATACATTCCACAAAATGTCCAAGTTGGCGATAGTGGGGTGTATTCATTGAAGTTTACTGAATGTCTAGCGCTTGGTGTAACTTGTGATGGGATAAACGATACAAATATTCAAGGTTTACGGGTCAAGATGCCAGCCGAGATCCTAGATGAAGTAGGAAATATGGATTGCTAAACAGTATGTTTAACGATTTAACCTTTTATTTTGTATTTGGCTTAAATTATGGTATGTGTATATAACTCAGCTTCATCGTTTATATATCTCAGCCGTATCGTAGATTTGTAACTCAGCCAAACCTCAAACATACCCTAAAATTAGAAAATGTTTATATATCTCAGCCGTGTTGGTTCAATAATTAAGGTTTATCGCTTTATATAACTTAGTCATACCTCAAACATGCCCTAAAATCGAAAAAAGTAAAGGAAGTACGTTAAAAAATAAATTTAAGCTCCTCTTATCAATTTTAAGTGAATATATAATCATCTAAATGTGTCTACTCTATTGAATTTACATGTTAAGAATCGATCATGATCTTAGGTATATGTTGTCGTTCAACAACTTAAAAACCTTAAATGTAAATATAAGATGTGAGTCTAATTCATACAAAGTAAACCACATACAACTGAATTTGTGTACTTTATTATTTTTCCTAGTGGTTTCTACACTAAGTAAATCCTAAATCATAAATCCTAAACTCTAAACCCTAAATAATTAACCCAAAGCCCCAATGTATAAGTCAGTTGTAACTTGTGTAGTAAGTCAGTCATTTTCCCATAAATCAACTACATTTCTATAAGTTAGTCATCATTAACGACTGATTTAGGTTTGTAAGTTAGTCATTTTCTCATAAATCAGCCTTGTTGTTTAACTCATTCGCAACGTAACCATTACTTAGCCGTAATGCAGTTTGCAGTGCGTTACAGTAGAGTTCATTAATCCATGTTAGCGATTTCCTACGTGGTGTCGGTTTTCTGCTTACATGGCATTAAAAGTTATAGCATTCTTGTAAATACGTTTTTTGTCACAACGTAATAAAAAAGCACGCTGGGTATTAAAAAATGCAGTAATAAAAAAAAGTTTTGTATGGTTCTGGTCATAAGTTCTAAAATGTGTGATGTTTGAGTCAACTTCCCGTAAAGAAATGATAAATTATGGCTTTAGTTTCAAAATCGGTAATCAACATGACTTCCATTCATTTGAAGGTAAGATATTTACTTTTGCCTATTTTTTTATTTATTTATTTATTTTTTGATTAACCTGGGGGTATTCCAGGCCCATAGAGAGGCCCAGACTAATTCCCAAGGGGAGGTGCAGCCCACGGATAGACTCTCTCTCCGGGTATTCAAATGGGCCCTAAAGCATGGGCCCATATCCGTGTAAGGTGACCAGGATAATTGTGACTTAGTTTCGCGCAGCAGGTGGATCGAACCTGAAACGTGTTGGCGTCTCAGTCCCGTCTCCTTACCACTCGACCACAATCACCCGGTCACTGATCGACTATTTAGAAATAACTAATCGACTCTTCTATGTAATATAACTACTTTTCGATTTCACTGATAGTATTACATACTTTTCGATTATATAGAAAAACTAAATAGAAGTTAGGTTATATGGTTTATTTTTATATTAAATTAATATACGATTTCAGGTATAATAACTTGAATCAGTTCAATTGTTATTTTCAGTAAATTAAATTTTAATCTATTTTCTCAAGTAAGGCTTATTTTATTTTAGTTCTAGTTAGATTAAATAATATTATTTAATTGGATTTAGTTTGGTTAATCCTCTTAGATTTGTAAATCTTTTTTTATAAAATTATATATATTTTATTTGTAAATATATAATTTGATGTATGTTTCTTTAGAAAAAAAAAGAGACAAAGCGTTAGTAATTGGAGTTGTACCATATAACCAATAATATTTTAAGAACTCATGAGATTGATTAATATAGATACATTTGTTTATAATCTCTTAAAATTATATAATATAAATGTACACGAACTGTATAGAATATATTCCAATGATTCTTTCCTAGGAACGAACCTGTCAAGAATTCGTCGGGAAAAGTGACGAATTTTTTTCCTGACGAAGTAAATTTTGATATAACGACTTCGTCAGGAAAGACCTTTCTCGGCAAAATTTCCAGTCAAGTGTAAGGTTTTGTTGCTACTCATATGGCACGAAAGCATCTCGCTTAATGCCAAAGATGATTCACGTGTGGATATTCCTGTAACACCCGTCTCCTCCTCTCTTGAGAACGGCGTGCTACTACCGGTACAAAATCAAATTAAACCGATTTATAAAAATATCAAATAAAATATTACAGTATTTAATAAAATAAAAGCGGATAAATCATTTTTTAACAATTAATAACCAGAATAATTCATACTGAAAAGTTGTATCAAAACCGAATGAAAACCGATATAAATACGACGATCCCCAAGACACCAAACCGTCCAAATATCCGACTACTCGTCATGCTCACCTGAAAGGGGAAGAAAGAGGGGTGAGCAACAAGGGAGTCATTCAGTGAGGTATGGGATGCTAGACACGCAAACCACTGACTAAATAAATAGAACTCCCACTATGGAAGTTTAACTCTAGCATGAACAAACAAGACACCTAAAGCATCACACAGAACAAACAATGCGCTGATAGTGCATAACTAGCTCATACACCCCGCATTCTCCTCATACGGATATACGACATCATAATAAGCGTCGCTAGCCCAGACATCTCTGGACCCCCGCCCGTAACCAATAAGCGTCGAATGCAAACGTCTCTGCACCACGCCCCACACAAATATGCGTCGATAGCCCAGACGTCTCTGAGCCCCCGCCCTCAATATGCGTCGATAGCCCGGATGTCTCCAAACCCCCGCCCTCATAAGCGTTGCTAATATAGATCTCTCTGAACAGCCGCCCTCATTAACGTTGCTAATCCAGATTTCTCTGAATAGCCGCCCTCCACACATAGTCCCTACTCATATCTATGTATAGGTATATATATATAACATCATTTAATCACTCAATCCATATCAAGTTGAATCCTCTAGACCCCTAATTCCGGTTTACATTGAATCTTAACTATCACACAAGACTCGATTCAATCAGACGGAACATGTTTCGAAACTAAACAACGATAGAAATAATTCTACACTAGTAACAGGATTTACGGAATAGACCCTCACCTTTGCCCATATCAATCTCGAAAACTAGAAATGGATCAGAAAAGAATGAAATGACTTGATCACCAAGAAAGCTAAGATTTCACCATGTATCTCGACTTCTCACCACGGCACACCTTATCGGAAATTAGAAACGAAACCAGAAATATATTAATAAATATATAAAGCTAGGGTTTATGGAAAATATTACTTGCAGCAAAAGTAACAAGGAAAGAGACATCCCATATTCATAGGTTTTCACGCTTGACCAAACGATATGATTAGGGATCATTTGTCATGAGCATCACGTGACTGATAACAAAGGACAAGAGAAAAGAGATAGTGGTTAGTGTAGGGTTAATAAACTTGTAACCCAAGAAATTAAGACATGCCACTTAACTTCCATGTTTACTCGCGATAGTTGTTGGATGCGGTGGCGAGGCAATACAACGGGTTTGGCTCTCGATCATAGATCTCGTACACAAGTCCTCTTGAATGCTTCACGGCTCACGGAAGTGTAGATCGGTGACCGGCAGTAACGAAGGCAGCATCTCCGATTACTCATCTCTTCTCCACGTCTACACCTCTCGGTTCCACTACATATCTCCAAATGAAGCACCAAGGTGGCCTCTAGTGGCATGAATCTCCTCCAGTAATGATGTCTATGATTTTGGTGATGGCTGGCAATGGTGGTGATGAAGACGGCAATGTTGTGACGGTAATGGCGACGATCACGTTCTTCTTCGGTGAAGGACTGCGGCGCAAACCAATCTCCAGACCAGTACAAAATTGAAATGACATGGGGAAGAGAGATCAAGATATCAACAAGGAGAAGAAACATGGCTGAGCTCTTCCCCCTCTCGACGGTGATGTTGACGGCCACCAAAAGAAGAAGAGATTGTGTACGTATATATATAGTTAGGTATGGAAGCGATTAATTTGATAATTTAACCAACTCACCGGTTTGTTAAATGTTTGGTACAAGCAATAATTAAATAAACCAACTCTTGGTTTTAAAAAAAAAAATTGGGTCGTTACAATTCCCCTGCTGATGAAGAAACATGTTCAAGTGTAGAATAGAGAAGGCAAGTAACTTGGACAAGATTGATGCTTAAAGCTTTATTGATTGATGATTTGAAACTCAGTGAGATACATGAATATAAAGAAAGCATGTGAGTACTTCATCTAAGAAAAACCTAATCCTAAACCTATTTGGCTAGAACCAATGCCTAATTCTAATGGGTTGCACAGTTTCATTCCTAATTTTATTAACACTTTTTTGATCCAAAAACACATTTCATTATATATCTAGGCCGTGGAGGTGTTGGTCTCACAATGGAAGAAAAAGGAGGTGGGTTCTTTGTTGGAGAGCTCTAGGGTTTGTTATAAAAAGGTTTTGTCTTATATCATATGTAAAAGGTATACATACTGCTTATAGGAGATTTATATAGTTGTCCAATGAAGTGGTGCCTTCGAGAGTATTTGAAGCAAATATTACATAAGTTTTGGACTAAAAGAAAACCTTATTAGGCGTGCAAGCCAACTAAAAAGTTTGGGCATAAAATTCAAATAAAAGAAAAGGAAAAGAGGCAAAGCTGCAAACAAATCAAACCGTTGGAATATGAATTTAAATGTTTATCTTGACCTTTTGACTGGTTTGATTAGTCCTTGAACCTTTCTATATGAGTTGATCTTCTATGATGATGACTAGCAAATTGTTGTGAACTTGGTCCGGAATGAATGGCCAAAGATCTTCATTTGTGGGCGTATGGTATGTTTATTGCAGGTCTCTTAGCATGAGTTCTTACCTTTGCTAAGAGACGTTTCTTGACTTTTAACTAAGAAAACTTAAAAATTGTCTCTTAAATAAGAGAATAAGAGACATTTTTTAGCCGAAAAGTGTAAAAAAAAAAGTAAAATTATAAGTTAAGAACCACACTCTAAGAGACTCAAGTTAAACATGGTCTTAGTCTTCTCGAATGGTCCATCATAGTTCAAGTTTGGTTCTTTATCAACTTTTTCATCAATTGGCTTAACCTCAGTAGGTTTAACCTGCACATGATCAAAAGTAAGCATCTTGCTCTCATTAAACTTGTGTTGAAGTATCCTACCTCTTTGTATAGCCATGGGTTCTTTGAACACAATTGGCATTGGCACTTCTTGGGTTGTTTCTGGTTGGGATATCTTGATGATCATGTCTTGGATGTCTGGTTCGGTTAGGTCTTGGTTAAGATTGAACGTCCTCATCGCATTGCTAACCAAAAAGTAGTTAAACCAGTCGGTCCTTTCTCTAATTCATGACTTTGTTTTTCCTTTGCTTGCACGAATTGCATAAAGTGCCTAAGTTTTCTTTATGACTTCGGCTCTTGTTCTTATTGTTGGCCCAACCGAAAAGACTAATGGGTCCCTAATCTGGTCAGCAGCCTCTTCTTGGGCTAGAAATGCCTGGTCTCGTCCATTTTCTCTTTGGAACTCATCATGCTTTGTTGGACGAGCAAAATTCTCTCCTTGGTCCATGTTGAGCTCCAGTCAATTTCCATCGCTCATATCCATCTCGCCATTTTCCTCGTCAATTTCATGCCCGCTTTCAGCTGCTTCTCCTCCGGTTGAGTTCGGGTTTCCGAATCCGATCACTGAACAAGTCTTGTCCTATGGTGGCCACACCATCAAGGACATAACACATATCAGTTGATAGATATTGTCATTTAATTCATATGATTTTTTAGTTTACAGTACATTATTTTTTTGTGTGAAATTACTCTTGTTCATGTATCTAACTTGAAAGTATATCTATAAAATTAAATATTTAAAATTGAAATAACTTAGAAGGTTTTTTTATATTACTTTGGTAGAGGCACAACAATGTTACTTGAGATTAAAAAAATATTTTTAAACAATAAATATGGTGACTAAATGAAAAATTAGGATTCGTTTCAGATCTACTTAAAATTCGATTTTTGAAGCTAGAGATTTAATTAAGCTTTATTTAAATATTTATATATTTAGGTTCAGATTCCGATCCGTTTAAATTACATAAAATAAAATGCAAATCCAAATCTACCTTAAATTCTCCAAATCTAAAAATAAAATAATGTGTAACATATAAATTTGAATAATGTATGACCAACTATCTATAATTAACATGAATTGATTTGTTCTGAGTATTTTTAGGGTATTTTGGATATTAACTTTTGGTTATTTTATATTTTGCTTTTTTGAATAATTACAGTTTTTAGGTGTTTTGAATATTTTAGATATTATATATAAAAGTACCAGATATAATATATATAAAAGTAACAGATATGTTTAAATGTATAATTATGTTTTGGGTATGATTGCTACTCGAAATATTTGGTTCAGGTCGATATCTTTTTTGGTTCTTCAGACCGGATATTTTGTTAAAGAAATATCTTTTTAATTTATTGCACCGCCAACAATTACGAAACTAGGACTTGCCTATTATCTTTCTTTCACCTCTCATTCTCTTTTTTCTTTTCTAATTGTTTCTCCTCAATTTTAAGTCAACGGGACAATGGCGATTGGAGATTAAATCCACAACGATAATGAAACTGCTTCACTTTTTTCGGAATAAGAGAGAGATAGCCAGGTTGGTCACGACGAATTCAAAAGAGCTTCTTTTCTGGAGCGGTTTTAAACCTCACAACAACTATCATCGGTGTTGGTATCTGATACAGCTAAATGAGATGGGACAGATGGCAGAAGAAGAAAAGGAAGTTGATATGTCGAGAATCACAAAGGAGTTTGTTACGGAAATCCAGCTGGCAACAGCTCATCGGACGATCAGAATAAGTCATTAGTGTGTTGTGAACAGAGTATTAAAAACACAGAGTCTTGTGTAACTTTCATTTTTCTCATTCAGATTCATTGTAAAAACTTTCTCAAATCTAATACAATTCTTTTGGAGTTCTTGAGTTACTGAGTCTAAAGATTGTTCTTCTTCTGGGATCTTCAACAGGTAGTCTCCGATTCCTCGTTTTACGAACGTCGGATTGAGTGTTATAGAGTGAAACGTCGTTTGACTCTATCAGTGGTATCAGAGCTTTCTATCCTCGGAATCAATGGCGGAGACGCGATCGCAAGCGTTACAGAAAGGCGTGGTGTCAAGAGAGATAGACGGAGTGATTGCGAGTCGTTTTGACGCGATCGAGAAGGAGATGATGCTGCAGAGGGAAATGCAGAAGGAACGAACGTAGAGACGAGGATATGAGGCAGGTGCTTGCGTCATTGACAAAGATGGCGAGCAATCAAACGTTTCACGCAACTACGAGTGGAAAAGCAGGTCAAAACGAGTTTCATGTGATGGAGGATAATCTGGGTGAGCCGAATCGATTCCCTCATCATATGCAACAGTCACAGTACAGAGGTATGACTCGTCTGACCAAAATAGACTTTCCTCGTTTTGATGGTGAAAAGTACAAAGAATGGTTGAGTAAGGTAGAACAATTCTTTGCTATTGACAATACACCGGAGGAGAAGAAAGTATGAACAGATTTGATGCATTTTGATGGAGAAGCATCGACTTGGCATTTAACTTTAATGCAAGAAGACGAAGAAGCATTAGTGTTGAGTAGCTGGACAAACTATAAGAATCGTCTCAAAGAACGTTTTGAGGAGATTATGGATGATCTCATGGCGGAGCTGAAAGAATTAAAAGAAACGAAAGGTATTGAGGATTATCACAAAAAGTTTGAGAAGATAAGGACTCGCCTTAAGATGTCAGAAGAATACTTATTGAGTGCATATTTGGCTGGGTTGCGTTTGGATACTCAGATGCATGTTAGGATGTTTAATCCGCAATCTGCTCGCCAATGCTTGGTGCTAGGAAGGTTATATGAAAAATCACATCCGAATAGAAAGACGAAGAACAATTGGTCAGTTGGGAAGTCGCAAGTCAATAACTTTGTGCAGAGGGGAGTCCTAGCAGCTCAAAAGCAGAAGGCCCCAAGGTTAAAGAAGCAACATGGAAGTTTAGACCATTTCTTTCACAAGCAGAGATGAGTGAAAGAATGGTGAATGGTCTATCTTATTACTGCGACGAGAAGTTCACTCCTGAACATTTCCAGAAACATAAAAAGACCCAATTGTATTCGGTGGAGTGTGAGGAGAACGATGGAGACACAAAGGACGAAGAGGAAATACATGATGAGTTAAGACCTCAAGGAAAAGAGAGAGCTCAGATATCACTCAATGCAATTGCAGGCATTAGTGATTATACCACGATGAAGGTGAAGGGTACGCATAGGAAAAAACAAATTTATGTGTTGATCGACTCGGGGTCTACTCATAATTTTTTAGACAAAAGAATTGTGGAATTGTTGGGTTGTTGGGTTGTAAAGTACAAGAAGCTGGAAGTGCAATTATCTGTTGTATATGGTACAAATATTGCAGTTTGTGGGCGTGTTGAGAAGTTTACATGGAGCTTTAGGAGTTAACAATTTGTAGCTGACTTTATGGTTATTCCGTTGGGAGGTCATGATGTAGTTTTAGGAGTTCACTGGTTATCTAAACTCAGTCCAATCACCTGGGATTTTCATAAGTTGGAAATGGAGTTTAAGTGGGGAAATAAACGAGTTTCTCTTCATGGGATATCACCTAACTCAGTAAGAGAGATCAAAGCTAAAAGAATGGAAACAATGCGAGAGGAGACTATCCAGCTTCATATGATCTATGCGTATGAAGAGAGCGCAAATGATCACATGTCTTTGAGTTTGGTGAGAACACAACAGAAAGAGAATAGTGGAGTGTTGGAGATAGAAAGACTAACCAAGCAATTCCAAGATATTTTGGAGGAACCTCAAGACTTACCACCATTCAGAAAAGATCACAATCACAAGATTGTTCTGAAGGAGGGATCTAATCCTATAAAACAGAGACCGTATAGGTATGCAGTGCAACACAAAAAATAAAATAGACAAGATGATTCAAGAATTGTTACAAGCGGGTACGGTACAACCAAGCTCGAGTCCTTATGCATCGCCGGTGGTCTTAGTCAAGAAGAAAGACAACACTTGGAGGTTGTGTGTCGACTAAAGGAAGTTGAATGAGATGACTGTGAAAGACATGTTTCCCATTCCATTAATAGAAGACCTGATGGACGAGTTGGGAGGGTCGTGTGTGTACTCAAAGATTGATCTTCGAGACGGTTATCACCAGGTGCAAATGGAAGAAAGTGATATACACAAAACCACTTTTTGTACTCACAGTGGTCATTACGAGTATTTGGTAATGCCGTTTGGGCTTACTAATGATCCTGCAACATTTCAAGGGTTAATGAACCATGTGTTTTCAGCGTTTCTCCGGAAGTTTGTCTTGATTTTTTTCGATGACATTCTGATATACAGCTCATCCATGGCAGCACATTTGGATCATCTGAAAGCAGTGTTCGAAGTAATGAGGATGAATAAGTTGTATGCTAAACGGAGCAAATGTGAGTTTGCATCAGACAGAATAGAGTATTTGGGACATTTCATTCAAGCGAATGGAGTTTCTACGGATCCTGCAAAGCTCAAGGCAGTAAGGGAATGGCCAATTCCAAAAAACTTGAAAGCGTTAAGGGGTTTTCTTGGTTTAGCGGGGTATTACAGGCGTTTTGTGCAGCATTTTGGGACAATAGCCAGACCATTAACGGCACTCACCAAGAAAGACGCCTTCAGTTGGAATGTGGAAGCACAACAAGCTTTTGCAGCATTGAAAGAAGCATTGTGTAAAGCACCAGTACTGGCTGTTTTGATAAACAATTCATTGTTGAAACAAATGCGTGTGGGGTGGGAATAGGAGCGGTACTTATGCAAGATAGTCATCCTCTAGCGTATATCAACATACATCTCAACGGAAAACAGCTTCATCTGTTTATATATGAGAAGGAATTGTTAGCTGTTGTGTATGCAGTTCAAAAATGGCGACATTACCTTCTTACGAATCATTTTATCATCAAGACAGATCAGAGTAGTCTCAAATATTTGTTAGAGCAGAGATTGAATACTCCCATTCAACAGCAGTGGTTACCAAAGTTACTGGAATTTGATTATGAGATCCAATATAGGCAAGGCAAAGATAACGTCGCTGCGGATGCTTTGTCACGAGTAGATGGTGCTAACATTATCCATATGGCGATGACAGTGTTGCAATGTGATCTGCTACAGCAGATTCAAGAGGAGTATGCTAATGATGCATCGTTAACGGAGATAATTGAAGGGTTGAAAACGAATCCAAAGTTCAAGAAACACTATACTTGGTCTTTATATATCCTTAAGAGGAAGAGTAAGATTGTGGTTCCTCGGGTCATTTCATTGAGGAATTCCATATTGGAATGGTTACATGGATCAGGACAAGGGGGTCACTCCGGTAGAGATGTAACAATTCAACGAGTCAAGAGTGTTCTGTTGGAAGGGGCTAGCGAAAGACATTCAAAGTTACCTTAGGAGCTGTAGAATTTGTCAAAGTTGCACGTATGACACAGCTGCGAGTCCTGGACTATTACAACCACTACCTATACCTGAAGCAGTTTTGATTGACATATCTATGGACTTCATCGATGGGTTGCCGAAGTCATTTGGTAAATCAGTCATCTTTGTAGTCGTGGATAGGCTGAGTAAAGCTGCCCATTTTATGGCATTAGCTCACCCTTACTCAGCAGCTTCGGTGGCTCAGACATTTTTGGACAATGTCTTTAAGCTACATGGGTTTCCCCGATCTATAGTAAGTGACAGAGACTCGGGTTTTCTCAGTGACTTTTGGAAAGAGTTGTTTAAGTTGCAGGGTTGTTCGTTGAACATGTAGACGGCTTATCACCCACAGAGTGATGGTCAATCGGAAGTGGTTAACAGGTGTTTGGAGACTTATCTTCGATGTATGACTAGCGACAAACCTCATTTATGGAGCAGATGGTTGCCGTTGGCGGAGTACTGGTATAACACCAACTACCACAGCTCTACGCACATCACCCCGTATGAGGCAGTCTATGGTCAGCCTCTACCTATTCATTTACCATACTTGGCAGGTGAATCTAAAGTTCAGGTGGTTGAAAAATGCTTGGAGGAACGAGAGAAGATGTTGTTGATACTTAAGTTCCATTTATTGCGGGCTCAACACCGTATGAAGCAGCTAGCTGATAAACACAGAAGTGAGAGAAACTTTGTTATTGGCGACTGTGTATTTCTGAAGTTACAACCATACCGCCAACAATCTGTAGTTAAGAGAACTTTGCAGAAGCTTGCTCCGAAGTACTACGGTCCATACAAAATCTTAGACAAGTTTGGACCTGTAGCATACAAACTTCAGCTATCGGCAACTTCTCAAATACATTCGGTTTTTCATGTATCTCAACTGAAGAAGATGGTTGGTGGTGTGACCACGACTACACAACTTCCGTCAGTGGTTTATGAGACTTTAACAAAAGAACCAGAGTTGATATTAGAACGAAAAATGGTGCTGCGGAGGGGTCAAGCTGCAACAATGGTTTTGGTTATATGGGCGAATCATTTGGAAGAGAAAGCGATTTGGGAGTATCTATATGAGCTGCAACAAAAGTATCCGCACTTCTCTTGTTAACCTTGTGGTCAAGGTTCTTTGGAGGGGAAGGTTGTGATACAGCTAAATGATATGGGACAGATGGGAGAAGAAGAAAGGGAAGTTGATATGTTGAGAGTCACAGAGGAATTTGTTACGAAAATCCAGCTGGCAACAGCTCATTGGACGATCAGAATAAGTCATTAGTGTGTTGTGAAAAGAGTATTAAAAAAACATAGTCTTGTGTAACTTTCATTTTTCTCATTTAGATTCATTGTAAAAAAATTCTCAAATCTAATACAATTCTTTTGGAGTTCTTGAGCTACTGAGTCTGAAGATCGTTCTTCTTATGGGATCTTCAACAGGTAGTCTTCAATTCCTCGTTTTACGAACGTCGGATTGAGTGTTATAGAGTGAAACGTCGTTTGACTCTATCAGTATCATGGCTTTGCCTGAGACGATGAAGATCCTCTGACTTGTTCCCCGAATCGCAATGGTCGTTCTTATGGCTGTCATGACTGATTATATAGCCTCGAGTCTGTAATTGTTTCAAACACCATAAAATCTCATGACCTGTCCTCTATAGATTGGCTAACTATATTTTTTTGTTCGGCTTGAAGGTATGTATTGGCTGGAAAGGATGTATCTGGGATCCACCATTCGGGTAGGATGGTTTGGGGAGTATTGGTGGAACACAAGAACTTATGTTCTTCTCATTACAACTCTCCTTGTCTTGGCTCCATTGACATCCTTCAAGCAGATTGATAAGTATTTATGTCTCATTTTCTTCTTAAAGTGAGATTCATAAGTAGTTTAAACAATGTGTTGCATATAGTTCCTTAGGTGAAGGCATAACATCTTAGAATCCAGGGGAGAATGGTAGTTCTCAACTTTTACTTTCAAGGGCTTTTGCTCCATGGCATAGGAACTTACTCTATGATATTGATACTCTTAGAACGCAACCAAAAGAGTGAGTCTTTCATGTTTGGCTGTACACTATGTAATCCAATTGCTTTGTGCTTCATTGCAGATTCTTTGAGATTCACATCTGCCATATCACTTGCTCTAGCTGTTGTTTTTCTTGTCATCGCTGCGGGAATGTCGTCATAAAGTTTTTCAATGGTGGTTTGATGATGCCAAGACTTTTACCAAATATCACTGACTTGTCATCGTTCTGGAAACTCTTCACCGTTGTTCATGTGCTTGTCAATGCATACATTTATCATTATAATGGTGACTCTAGTTAAATTTACATTTGAAGAAACAAACAAGAACTCATGTCATCGATATGTTTGTTTTCAGTTCACAACATACAAAACGAGTTTGAAGACGCCACTCAGATCAAACCCATTGTTCCATCAGCTCTTATAGTATGCTCTTTTGTTTACATAATGACAAGCTTATTTGGATACCTCTTATTCGGTGAATCTACCCTTGATGATGTTCTTGCAATGATGCAGTTAGATTCAGCAATGCAGCGCATCTAATGCTTGTGTTCCCCATTGTCTTTTACCCTTTGAGGGTCAACATCGATGGTCTCTTATTCCCAAAGGCTCCATCGCTTACTACCTCCAAGCTGAGATTTGGTTCTATCACTGTCGGTCTCATTATTGTTATCTTTGTTGGTGCAAACTTCATTCCAAGCATTTGGGATGCTTTCTAATTCACTGGAGCTACGGCTTCTGTCTGCATTGGTTTCATATTCCATGTTGCTGTTATCTTAGAGTAAGTCATTTGCTTCATAAGAGATTGGTTTTGTAACCTCTATTTGATCTAAATGTATCTCTTGTGTTGTTACAGGGATCGTCATAACCAGGCAACAAAAAGGGACAAGTCTCTAGCCATTTTCGTGATTGTTCTTCCGGTTTTCTCCAATGCAATCACCAATTACAGTGACACTTATGCCTTATTCAATAAGAATAAATCCGCTTATGCCTTATTCAATAAGAATAAATCCATATCAGCAATGTGAACAGAGTGATTTTGTTTCCTTCTCTTACTCTTATACGTGAAACCATATATGAAGAAAGGTTTTTATTGATGATTATATAACTTAGAAAAAAAACTTAAGAAATGAAAGATGTTCATGGATAATATTAGGTTGGGTGTTCGGCTCGTTTCCGGTTCGGTTCTAAAAATATAGGAATCGTCCGTTATTTACGAAAATTCAGTTTGATTTCAGTTTAGTTTTTTCGGTTTTCGGTCTAATTCGTTTCTAGTTCTGTTCCGGATTTTGGTTAATATTGGATCATCTATGTAAAATTTGATTTTCAGATTTTCGGACAAAAATCAAGTAATTCGGATAACTTTTAATATTTTGATAAAACTATTCAGGTAATTCAGAAAATTTTAAATATTTTAAATAAAAAATATTCGAATAATCCAATTTTTCGGTAGTTTAGTTTATAAATAATATTTTTAGAATATTTCTTAATTTTAAAATTAAATATAATTAATATTTTAGATACATAAACTATAGTTCAGATATTTGGTTAGTTCAGTTCAGATATTTGGTTAGTTCAGTTCAGATCCATTTTGATTTTAGAAATATAGAGTTATTTGTGAAATTTGATTTGTTTTTAGGTTCATTTTTCCGCTTCGCTTCCAGTTGGTTTTAGATTCTCAGTTTTTATGCTCAGGCCTAGATAATATGTTTGTCATAGTGAACAATTTAGAGCAATATCCAGAGTAACATATAGTTATAAAATGGTCACTGTGAATATTCAGACGCAAACGAAAACAAGTGTCTTAGGAGTCAGTGAGACAACTCTAAAAACAGAGTAATGACGAGAGACACAAAGGCTAAACGAAGTCCAAAGAAGAAGAATGAGAGAGATAAGAAAGTGTTGACTTATCTTCATTTTTCTGTTCTTTTTGCTTAGTCGCTGGAAATAGCCTGAGAAGATAAGCATGGCCTCCACACAGTTTCTTTGCCAATATCCATTAATGCTATTCCTTTAATTGTCAGTTCTGCTCTAATCTGATCACTTTTCTCAAACTCTTTGTTCTTCCGCGCCATTATCCTTTCTTCTATTTTCTGTGAAATGTCTTCTTCGCTCAGTCCTGCTCTTGCTAGTGTTTTCTGTTTCATTTCTTTCAAAATCTCTGCATAGCTCAGGGTAGTGAGTAAACCAAGCACATCAAGAACTTCCCTGGCTGCTTTCTCAATCTCAACGAGTGACACAAGCAGGGACATCCGCTGTTTCTTCTGCATTTTCTGACAATTTTGACACAGCCAGACAAGTTTGGTATGCAATGATTATGAATGTCAAGAGTCACACAAAGAAAGAATAGTAAAGCAGAATACCTTGAGCTTGCCGATGGAAGCGTTGATGAATTTCAATGCATCTTGGTAAGCACCAGTTAATATATGGGCGGTATTCAAATCGTCTAACATCTTTCCTTCAAACTCACTTTTGAGCTTGTTAATGATGTCTTTGGTTTCTGCAGTCTGTTCAAATTTTCCAGAGTCTTCAGACATTGCTTCTCGATATGGCAAGAGAGCATCATCAAGATCTTGCAATGTCTAATAAACAAAGATCACAAGTTAGAGATAGAATAAAATATAAACCGTTACAGCCGAAGAGAGGCAAATCAAACTGGTGAGTAGTTTTGAAAACATATATGAAGCACTGCACCTGATAAACATAATACAAAGCTTCGGAGGAACTGTCTAGCTGTGACGCTGAGAAACTCAGAGGAGACCGGTAGTGTGCACTCATCAAGAAGTGTCGCAGAGCCAGTGGATGGTAACTTTCTGTCATCTACACAGTTTGAAAAAGAAGAGAGATCAAAACCTGTCAATAATTCTGCGTTTAAGCCATGAGCACACATTCAACAACTTATTATATTTGGAAGAAAAAAAAAAAAAAAAACATACTTCTCTGATTGTTTTGAAGTTTTTCTTTGATTTTGCCATCTTCTCGTTATTGATAGTGACATGCCCATTATGCAACCAGTAATTCACACCACCATCCTCACATGCAGCACAAGTCTGAGCAAGCTCATTTTCATGGTGTGGGAATTTTAAATCTGCACCACCACCATGAATGTCGAATCTCGGAGACAGATAATGAGCACTCATAGCACTGCACTCGATGTGCCATCCTGGTCTTCCTGGACCCCAAGGGCTGTCCCAACTCGGCTCATTAGGTTTTGCAGCCTGCAAGAATATTATGTTCAAACCACACTTCAACCCAAACTGCAAGCCTCAATTTATTTGCTGATTCAGAGATGAAAGTAAAAAATCATTTCAAATCTCAAACCTTCCATAATGCAAAATCAGCAGGGTTGCGCTTTCTCGAATCAACCGCAACTCGCTCACCAGCTCTTGTATGTTCCAGTAGTTGACCCGACAACCTACCATAGTTTGGTGATTTGTCGACAGAGAAGAACACATCTCCTTCCACAGCATACCCACAATCCTTCTCAATGATCTGTAACAGCAAAATCATATGGATCATCCAACTATCACCAACACATGGATCATCATCATACCTTTTTGATCATGTCTATTATGTGATCCATATGGTCGCTGACACGTGGCTGGTGGGTGGGAAGGAGGCACTGAAGAGCACCCATATCAACTAAATACTCCTCGCAAAAGCGATTACTCAACTCTAACGGTTTCTCTCCATTCTCATTAGCACGTATGATTATCTGCAGCCTTCACATTGTTAGAACAACGTTCACTAAAGACCATTAACAAAGGTTCACAATTGCATTTGAATGGAGTAAAACCGCATAAATACAAAACAATACCTTGTCATCAACATCTGTGAAATTCCTGACGAAATTAACTTCATAACCCAAATGCATCAAGTATCTGCATAACCAATAACATTCTCTGATCTAAGATTCAAGCTTTCTTATCTACGTTAGGAGAGATCGGACACACCCAACAGATTCTATCATAAAAAAAACCCTAATTGAGAAGAAACCTGTAGAGAACGTCGAAGGAAACGGCGGCGCGAGCATGGCCGATGTGGCTGAAATCGTAAGCTGTGATTCCACAGACATATAATCCGATTTTGCCTGGATTGATAGGAACCAGAACTTCCTTCTGTTGAGTCATCGTGTTGTAAAGCTTCAGCTCCATCTTCTCCGCCTCCATATCTCTCTCTCACCACAGGTCCACGGCGAAGGAAACGAAGGTTGAGAAGCCCTTTTCTTCACTGTTACTTTATTTTCTAACAGTTACTTTCATTGTTTTTATTTACTGCAAGTTAATTGGGCTTAACTGTTTCCTATGGGCTATATTTATAATCTTGGATCCATTATGTGAATGTGGCTTTGTTGGAATTGATCTAGAGTCTATCCAATTTTATATGTTTTAAAAATATATAAAATCTATTAAAATTAGTCAAATCTCAATAATAATACATAAAAAATTTGAGTTAAAATCTCCAAACAGACCAATTTATATTTATTATAAATAAATTTACTTTATTTACAAACAAATTTCAAAAAACTACAAGCTACATTTTAAAATATATATATCTGAAACGTTGTTTCCATAAATATTATTAAAAAAACTCTGAATGTAACTTCCTAATTTTATGTTATGATTTGAATAAACATAAATCTTAAAAAATCGTCCTAAATATGTATAACACCTTCGTAAATTTTAGTTTTCTTTTCATGAATGTGTATAATGTACGCAAAATGTTTATTTTATATTTGTAGAATGGATTAATTGACTATTTGAATATATATATATTCAAAATAAAAACATATTAATTTTGAATTGTTATAAGGTGCTATATATGTTATAGTATAAATGAACAAAAAAAACAAAAAAAAAGCAAGAACTTTTTTCATTTTAGAGAGAATTCTCTCTAGTTTCCTTCTCTCTCAACACTTTAAAATCTTTCAGAGGGAAAGTATGATTTTATATTTTCTGTTGTTTCATGTGAGTGATTTTTCATCATCTCTTTCTTTCAGTTACCTTATAAATTTTGTTTTCTCTTTTTTAGTTAAATAAATATCTCGTTATAAACTTGTATTTTTTTTAGGGAAAATTACCAAAAAGAGATGAAATAGGTATACTATTGTCCCTTTAGAACAAAATTTAGGATCTTTGTCCCTATAGTACAAACAATAATTAATACCATTTTTTGTCCTTATTCTATTGAAATTTTCCTAATTAAAATGTTAATTATTTTGTAAACGTTTTTTAAATAATATCTTTTGTGTTTCGTATTTTTTCTCTTTAATTAAAATGTTAAAAATTTTCCTAATTAAAATGTTAATTATTTTCCTAATTACAAACCCATTAAAATAACGAAAATCATATGTTATGCGATACAAACGATGTATTGTATGATTGGAAAAAGAAAATATTTCATATTCTTATGTGTTTCATAAGAAGTCATCCCGAAGTCTATATAATATATTCAAAACTGAAAAATAATTGAATTGTATACGCCGCATGCAGAGTGTCCGGTGGGTGTACGTCTGAGCACTAATCATAGTGCGCAATAATATTGAATTGCAAAACTTTTTAAATATACACTTTTATGCAGAGATTCATGCAGAAAAGTTTAGATGAAAAGTTAAATTCTTTTAATTTTCACCAAGACACGTAATCTCTGCTGATAAAATTTCAGAGCAGCTTCTTTTCACCTTTTTTTGTTTTATATGATTAATCTCTGCTAATAATAACACCTGTCAAAGATTTTTAATTTAATGATATGGAGAGAATCTTGTCTATTTTTTATTAACAAACTTAATCTAATTAAATCACTTAGGGAACGTTTGACAAAAAAAAATCACTTAGGGAACTTCTTTTTTAATTCATGAAACGTAGATGTGAATCTTCATATTTTTTTGTGGCAAAGAGAATTGAAAGAAGAAGAAAAGATGAAAAACATACACGATGAATCCCTAAATCGTGTGAGAAGAGGAGGTTTTCAATTTTTTTTGGAAGAAAACTTAAAAAAAGAAATTAAAATATTAAAAAGATTTACAGAATATTACTTAACCGTTTTTAGCTAGATTTTCGGATCTTGTTTGTTTTTTTTCCAGAACTTACATTCTACCACTATAGAAGGTAGACGAAGAACTAGGATATGGTATACGACGATTGTAGATAGAAAAATAATGTCAAGAATCCACTTCCTACCGAGCAAGATAAATGTTTATCTCTACGACTCAGTCAACCAAAACCGTAGATTACAGAGACTTCGGTAGATTATATATTCTGAGCTCGTGGTTATATATGTTTTTGATATATTGCGCATCCTAATCCGTTTAGAACGCTGTCTTTCTGTTAGATTACATATTCTACATCTCCGTAGATGGTAGATCGTAGATACTAACACATTTACTCCATTTTTAAATTTATAATTTAAAGATATTTTATAAACAAAAATATTTTTCTTATATGAACATGCTTATCTACATCAAGTTTACCATTTTTCCATAATTTCTTACCTTGTAAAAAAAATAATATGAATTTTCAAAGACAAAAAAGATAGTGAAGGTCTAAACATGCCAAAAATTGATTTTGCTCCAAGGGGACAATAATATAGTTATTTTGTCATTTTTTGGCAATTTTCCTTTTTTTTATGCTTTAACTCAGCTCATATCAGATTTTCATGCTTTTGTATTTTCCTATGAGTTTCGGTTGAAGAGAATAAAGTTTTCGATCACTTTGATCGAATTGAGGAGATGCTCTCTATGATTACATATTATGTCTTAACCAATCTCTTATCATTGGAATCTTGAGAGTATAATATTGTGTCTATTTGATCTATCAATCCCTAGTGAGAAGGGAAAGAGCAGGTTGAATATATACTCGAGACTGTAGTGTGCTCTTCTTAATCGGTTGAAGAAGATGATTGTGAGGAAATCTCTTGATGCTACAGAAATCTAACACGTGGAGGACAAAATCATTGCCTAATAATTTGCTGTGATGTTAATCCTCTGTTTGGCTTTGTTATTGTCCACAGCCAATACCTCTTGTACTCTCAAATATTTTGGACTGGAAATTAAAGAAACTTGGCCGACAAAAAATTCCAAAATATGTATTCCTATTTTCACATAACACTGTCATTTAGACACATGAATTTCAAATAGCACATTTCGACACCAAAAAAAAAAGATTTTACAGTAAAGAGATGAAAGCAATCTTGCCAATAACTTCCACGACAATAAATAACTAAAACAAAAAGTGATTACAGATATACGGTCTCTAAATCCTTAATAATATTAATTTACAAGGCGGCTAAGACTCTTTTTTATACTATTTATTATTTTCGTAAGACATAGAATACTTATAGATCATGAGAGTTTCGGAGAATTCAAAGTACAACAAAATCATGAACATGGTCCTCAAAGAAAACGAAAGAACAATGAAACATTCAAAAACCAAATAATTGGTTGCGATTTCTAAAAGGATAAGATTCTTTTAATAGAATGATAAGCAAATTTGATTAATTATTTATAATCTCATTAAGAAGATAACACAAAAGAGTTACAAAATAGATCCATGGAACTTTTTAGCACATATGCTTTTGAAGATTAATGTATTTAAAGCTCTGGTAGGATAGACAATCAAGAGGCATTCAGGAAGTGTTTTAACGGCTAGGCAACACTCTCTTGTTAACAATCTGGTATCATTACGAGACGCCAATTTCACTGCATCAAAACATCCATCCACTGTATCTAAAGCTGTTTTCTTTGGACACGTGAATGTATTTGGCTGAATATCATGGGCTCCCAATACTTGGACGATCAATGCTGAGATCAGGGCTAACATGAAAAACATGACTTTGATTTGTTGAAGTTTCATTTTTGACAAGATTCAAAAAGGATTAATTTTGTAGGTTTGGGTTGCCAAAGAGTTTGAGGAGACCGTAGACTGGGGTAGATAAATATAACTGAGTTATAGTACTATTCTGTATGTTGAGAAATTTCTTATATATAAAGAAAAGTAATTTGGTCGAAAAAATAGTAAAAAAAAAAAAAAAGAAAAGTTAATTAGGGAACGATTGACTATAAGAAATCATATTTGGAAACTTTAATGATTTGTTTGACCGATGTGCAGTCAATTATGTGATGAAATTGTATATTCTCTCTTTCCATTGTAGTTTATTTTCCCTTATGAAATACATGAAATAATTGACTACTAGATTCACGCCTTCAAAGATATGCCATTGACTGGTAGAGGTGATGATATAGCAGTAATTGTATGCTAAAAAAAGCAATATAATGTATGATATGTATGTGTTACAAGAAAAGGATGTAAGATATGTATATGTTCATTAATTTATTTAAAGTATTGATTGATAGAGCTGTAAAATATATATATATATATAAATTATCATATGATATATAATTTATTTACCTTAAATTATATAAATGTATTTAATTATATAATAATATTTATCTTTGTATTTTTATTATTGAAAATAATAAATTACTTTTAATTATATAAATTAATTTCTATTTCAAATGTGAAATTTCCTTTTTTAGAAACTTTAAAATAAATTATATGTAAATATTTTTTTCAAATCTATTTATATAAAGAAAGATTTCCTCACTTCTTAAGCATCCATGTACTAAATTAGAGTCCTAATAACATGCTACTTGTGTTAATAGTAACTATTTTTACTTCATTCGTTGCAATTCTTTATACTGGGCTCTTTCTTTAAATTCAGAATATTGATTGTCAAGCTCGATAGAGAGATAGAGTCATCTTCAGGAGAGGCGTTTCAGTTAGGGTTCCATTCTCTTCTTAGATTTGTCACGATCCTAACATCAATGGAGATTCAGCATGTTGAGTGAGACGAATTGTCGTGAAGACACTATGTGTCATGTCTCCATTTCGTCGTTTGGTCTTATCTGAATGAATCCTCGGAGACGTTACGAGCTGTCTTGATTTAACGCCTTTAAGAATCTTATTTAACTCCATCATTCAATGATACTTATCCCTGTAAGAGGTGGTGTTTCTCCACTTATATAAACAGGTAATACTTCATCCCTTGAATATCATCCTCACAGTTAGTGATAATTCCAAAAACTAATTTGCAGTATTATGGCTAGCCAACTCATCTGTTCTTCCACTATTGATGACGGATCAAAGACTATCTACTGATTTAGGAAGAGTTTGTAGCGAACCAAGAGGTGTTCAAGAGGAAAAGCCGAGGAAGATAGATCTAAGGTTGTACACCGATGAGCGTTGGTAACTCGAGGAGTTGATTGATGAGAATTGTGCAATCATGAGTTGGCCTGAGTATTACGTATGGATACTGTCTTTCTCGATAAAGATGCTTGATCTTGATGCACAATAAGGTACGTTTATTTGGGTTTTAAAGACTAGATCTTTTTTGTGATTACTCTATGTCTTACAATGGGTTTTGTGCTAGGTTTTACCTGATGTTGGGATTTTACAAGATGAGGTGGATCTGATGGTATATGTGATGAAAGTTGAGAATGCTCCTTTGGATTCTTAGCTGACATTGGAGGTTTAGAAGCTCATATCCGGAAGATTAAGGAAGCTGTTGAGTTGCATTAAACTCATCATGAGTTGTATGCAGATATTGGTATTAAGCCACTACCCAAGGGTGTGATTTTGTATGGTGAACCACTTGTAAAGTTTGCCTTCCTACCTATTGATATCACAAGTTTTATTAAGCGATGTTGTCCCAATCCTTTGAATAAGTGGAAACCCCACATCAGATGACTGAGCAGGTAGGTGAGCACTGAAACAAACCTTATTATCCTTCATGTTGTTATACTTTATTCTATTACATGTGAGTAGGTGACCCATATTTTATAAGCCGCTTTTTTGGAAATGATTACACCAAAGATGTAGGGGTTGGTTACACAAACTTATGTGTATCATTGTTGCGATTGACGGTTACTCTCATCTTCTCATTATCATATATATTTAGTTTCTCATTTCGTTGAACCAGGGAAGCTTCAAGATTATCAACCAACATGCCTTCTTCAAATGAGTTACAAAAGAGAGACATATTCTCAGGTATTGATTGCTTAAACCTCCTCTTTCTTCTTCATTAAATTCTATTAGCTGATGATTTTATATTTGCAGGAATATTTATCTTATTGGAACACTTGGTGTTGCAAGGATTTCCTACTACAAGGACCTCGATGTTAGGAGATGCACTATGTTACGAGCTTTGCCCTGCTCAGCAAATATCTGTCCATTGATGTTCAACAAGGTAGCATGTTCCATTCCAGGGCCTCGAGGTTTTGCACCAATCAGAAGAGTCCACTCCAAATCTTGGAACACTTCATAAGAATCTGTTCCTATATCAAATTCTCTTAAGAAAGGGAACAAGCAATCCTCAATTTCCATTGCACTTCGAGAGCTTGAATTGATCTCTCTGATCCAAGAAGTTTCAAAACAGTGGGTTGGTCTGGTCCAAATATTGCACCAGAAGCAAGCTACACCCGGAAAACCAAGTTCATAAGACCAAATGATTAGTAAGTAAGACCAAATTATTAGTGAGAAATCGTATCCTATGTAACAGTATTGGAAAAAGAGTAACTTACTTTGATCATTCCTGCAGCACCTGAAACAGCAATATTGATCATCCTCTTTAATAATTTCGTCTCCTCTTCCTTCAAACACACAAACACATGGTAACTCAAACTCAATGAAGATTACAGCGTTAGACAAAAATAGTTAATATACTACTCCTTCCGTTTCACTATGATACATGTTTTAGAGAAATGATTTGTTTTATAAAGATATATTTTTATGTTTTCTATAAGAATATTGCAAACTTCAAGAAAATTAATTGACTTTATTGAGTTACTATTGGTCAAAAATTATTGAAAACTGAAAATTACAGAAATCAATATATTTAATATAGTGATTTAATGCGTTTTCTGAATATGTGTGAAAACTCCAAAAAGTCCATTTTTGAGAAACAGAGGGAGTATTATGCAAATGAAGGATATGATTATCTCTTAAGACAAGATTTATTACATTTTAATATTTGTTGTTGTTAAGAAGGCGGAGAAATTAGAAGAGAACAAAATTACAGCTTTAATGATATACTAGAGATTGATATTTGTTTTTCATAATCAGTAGTATTATATAACTTAGATGTGTCATAAACTAATTGTATTCAAAAGATCTGGACCGAATCGGGTAATATGGTTATTTTGGTATAAATATCTGAACCCGTTTTAATTACATTTGTTATTTAGATATTTTTAGGTTCATATACATCAGAACTAAATTCTTCCGGACCCAAAAAGACCCAACTCAAAACAACACATAAATTTATGATATTCGAATGAGGTCTAATTTCAAAACAAAAAAAATGGTGTCAGAAAGGCACAATCCATATTTAAATGGATAGACAATGTTCATGTCTAGCTTATTTTATAAACTAATAAAAATGACTATTTCTATGTGTTTAGCAAAATTAAGTGAAACATAAAGAGTTTTTTTTATTTAGTAAAGTAATTATATGGAGTGAAATATTAAGTGGCAATAAATGTAATAGATTTTATTATTTTGATTTAAACTATTATTTTATTCAAAAAAACATATCTTTTGAATTATGTTTTTGGTTACGTCATTTTTCACTAAATAAAGCTAAAATAAAAAAATTAGTAGAACAAACTAAATCGAACGCTTAACCATATGAAAAAACCAGTTATTTTATATTTTGATTTTATAATTGGCACAAAATTAATGTTAATTAACTAATTAATAAAATTTTGCACTATTATTATTATGGTAATATAATTGATTATATAACGTATTGTTAAGGTAATATAATTAATGAAATTGTTAAATTGAGTGTAATATGGAAAGAAAATTGATGTATTTATATTAATAAAATTATTAAAAGTACATTATATTTTTTTATATTGCTATTCATATTTCAAATAATTCTCATTTATATTATTATTTATGTTTTCAAACAATACCAAAAGTATTCAGTTTTAATAATATCGATGTGAAACCGAACCCTCCGTAACACTTTTATCGTCTTCACCAATCCGTTTTCATGAACCGCGACAGGTGCTTAATTACTTTTATAATATTTTGGAAAACAAGCATCTGATCATATAAATGTTGAACCTGTAATAGAGTGCAAAATAAATAGTAACGTAAATACAGTATATTTTACTCTGAGAAACAGAGCACGAGACTTTGGAGTTGGAAGTTGTGCGGAAATATATGTTATTTTTTTTTTAGCGGCAAACGGCTATTCTATACGAAAATATATGTTCTCAGGCATTGATCGCTTAAACTCTATAGAAAGACATAGTATTTTATTGATTTATATATATATGCATCCTCAAACCTTAAATGTCGGTCAAAGATTTTGATAATGCTAAATTAAGAGTTGTTTAATTAATGTGTATGCATTTTCTTCAGTCTAATTTATTCGTTACAATTGTTCTGATAAATATTTTCTTGTTTCATAAAGATATATTTTTTATTGTTTTCACACATATTAAGTAAACACATTAAATTATTATAATAAACTAGGTCTTTCACCGCGCTACGCGCGGATTGTATATTTGATTCTTTTTTTTGGACAATATATTTGATTCTTAATTATTAGTTTTATTAGTATAAAACTGTTTTTGCTTGAAATTATATTTATTTTGCATAAATATTTATTTATTGTATTTTAACCAGTTGTAACTAAATAGTTCTATCACTTTCTTTTTTGTTTCTTTTAATAAATATAGAAGATAATTGATATTTTTTTACTTTATACCATATATCTTTTGATATTATAAAATATGTTTAAAATTTATAAAAACAGGAGTAATGTATTTTGTGTTAATTTTTTTCTTTTTTGTCGTCACCTCTTTCGATCTTTATGTGATATGATTTTTGTATTTTTTTAGTTTTCATTTGACACTTTGAGTTTCCATAAAAAAATTGAAATAATTTTTTTAATTGTATTGTGACCACCAGTACTGATTTCACTACTTCGTTTTGATTAGTTTTTAAAATATATTGTATATAGAAATTAATGAAGATTTTATATATATTGGAACCATGACTTGTAAGCAACGGTAACAGTTATTCTATACTCAAGCATACAACGAAATATGGAGGAATTTCACTTTTATATTTAATTTAATATTATTTTTCATGTTTACTTTTTTAAAATGAATATTTTCAAAAATATCTAAGTATGAAATTTCGTTTAGGAGGCAAAAAACATTTATAATCTTAATTTATAAATATATAAATATAAAAAATTATTGTAATATATAAAAAATAATTTTATAGTTTTTGAATTATACTTTTTCAAATTCAGACTTTTAATTTTTAATTTTGAATTTTTTCGATTTTTTTTTTAAATTAAAAAATTCTTTTGATTTTTTTTTAATATTTTTATTATTAAGTATTTATTTCTATATTTATTAAAAATCTAAACCCCACATTTTAAAACCATACCTCTCAAATATAAACCATAAATCTAGATTAGTTAACCTTGGAGTTATATACCTCTTTGAAACCCATGTTAAATAACTAAATGTGGTAAAGGTAAATATAAAAATGTGTATTACAAAAACGGTAGTTTAAACAATTCTCCAAAAAAATATTTTGACTATACAAATGATCACATGATTAAAATCAGGAAAATTATAATTATTATCATAAATTTTGGAATAACTCTACATTGATCACAATTTTATTTATTTTACATTTTATTATGTCTTGATAAATTTTTATATCTGCTTTGAAAATCTTTTCCCTCATATTGATTTTAACTCTAAATTTCTGCATCCAAAATTTTATTGATAATTTCTATACTGTAAACAACTAAATATATAAAATTAAATATTTTAGTAATGTGTAGTTTTAGAAGGGGAATTATATGTATTTAACTAACTTAAAGACTGTGTAGGTTTAAATGATTAGTGATTATTATATAATATCTAGAATAATATTTTATGAGTCATTCAAGTTTCTAGGATTTTAAAGTACCATCCGCTTCATAACCTAACTAAAATTGCTACTAATTTTCTATAGTAAATTGCTGGTGATTCGCTTACTATGCTCGATGAATTTTTTTTGTTTTACACATTTGAGAAATTCCAATACTAAATAGGTAAGCACTAAGCAGTAACAGTTACAAATTCAACAGTACAACAATTTGTTGTACTTAAATGAACCAACACGCAATTATATATGTTTCAAAGTCTAATATATCATAGAAAATTAAACCAAAAGAGTAAGTTTGGTAACCTATTGAACTGAAAGAGATGACACAGTTAATCACAAAAGAGAGGCAGGTAAATCCAAAACCATAGCAATTTCATTAGAAATGCTTTCAACTTTGCATCATTTTCTTCAGGTTGTGTTGAAAGGCAGAGCTCGACATCCATGCACTCATGGCACATCATATTAGTTTATGGTTGGTTTGCGCCCATGATTAGACAGCATACCAAATTGGTTTTGGTTAACCGGTAGTTATAGATTAAACTCCATAAATGAACCTATGCAACTCTTCATTGAATGGATGTGTTTCTTCATTGAAGAGATGTGTCTCTTTCTGTGAACATATGTGACTGTTCACAATGTATCCCTTAGTTGTCTATAAATAAGATACATTGCAAAGAGAAGAGAACAATCCAAGTAAGAAGAAGAATAAATCTAGAGAGAGAGAGTAAAACGTTTTAGAGAGAGTAAAACGTTTTAGAGAAAGAAAGCTTCAAAGAATCAACTAGAAGGGCACTTGAACTGTGACAAGTGGTTGATTTCCATCTGTGATTTCATCCCCGACTCTTGCCCGATTGTATCAAGTAGTGTTCATCGCTAAACCGGGCTAAGGTATGTTTTCGGTTTAACACACTTCCGCACTAAAATCTCTAACATTGGTATCAGAGCATTTGGATTCGGTTCTGGCATATTAACATTTTTAGTAATCAAGAATGAAAAGTAATATGGGTTACTTGAGTTTATTCATGATGAATTAAGAAAAAAATGGTTAATGTTTAAATAATTAATAATGGTGAATTGAAGAATACATAATGAAATCAGTTGAAATTTTACATATGTGTTATCACAATGTCATGAATTCTTCTGGAAATTATTGTATTTAGAACCAGAATATATTGCATGAATTTAGAAAAAATAGAAATTAAACCGAAAATATCGTTTTGATCATATCTCTCTAATTATAGATCGGAATCGCACGATTTTTATATCTGTGCGTAGATCTTGAAATTATCTTTCTATTGATATATTATACGTAAAATATGACCGCGTATTCTGAGAGATATAAGGGTTGAAAGTTTCGACCATGTTGCAGAAAAAAAAATGAAATGAAGAAGATGAACAGTAACGTGCATGTGTCGCGTTTAGATTTGTCTAAAATTTTACATTTTTGTTTTGGTCATATCTCTTTGATTATACATCGGAATTGCATAATTTTTATTTCCATGCGTAGCTGTTGAAATTATCTTTCATTTGATATAGAGTACGCATAATTTGGACACGTATTTAGAGAGATATTAAGAAAGTAAGTTTTAGTCATATAATAAGTTATATGTGGCTAAAGTAAGAAAATTAATAAATTAGATTTGTTTGTTAAGTTGATGAAGAATCTAAATTTATTTTGATCAAAAGTGTTTTGTAAAAAAAAAATTAAATTATTTAAGTATTAATTTAATTTAAGTGATCTTTGTAAATAAACATGTTTTTTATTCATGTAAGTCTAATACATTGATCTAGTGGGAGTTTTATTGTGTTTAGAGCTTCATATAGTGGGAGTTCTATTGTGTTTAGAACTTCATATAGTGGGAGTTCTATTGTGTTTAGAACTTAAAATTTTGCATAAAATAAATTAATTTATAGTAATAAGATTTTAATATGGGTGATGATTGGGAACATAGTGAACTCTCGATCTTGTATTTAAATCAAATTACTATGATTTAATTTATGTTCCTTGCAAGATTAGATTATGTGGTTGAAGTATGCAAGGAAATAAATGTCTTTAGATGTTCAAGCAAAAAGGCTAGTATGTCTTCTAGGAAAAAAAGGTGAAAGAGATTTTTTTTTTCATTTTATGGAAGGACATGTGCATGATATCAAAACTCAATATTAGAGAATAAATGAGAAATAAGTTTTTTTCTTGGGAAGAAACAATAGCATCGTTGCATCACTTTGTTGAGTTGGATGTATGATGATCTCATGTGTGAGTTTTAAAGAGTATGAAAATGTAATAAAGCACATTGGAGACCTTAAAAGAGAGAAATTTAGCGTCATGCTGGTGACTACGCTTAGGATAATCAAATTTGTTTTACTAATTATAAGTCATGTTAAATATGATTAGACGAAAGAAAGGAAAACAAAAATGTTGATCAGATTATCCAACAGATCTCTTTGGTTACCTATAAAAAAAAATGGAACTATATGAAAGTTTAGATGACGCAAATATCAATGTTTTTTTAACATTTGAAGATATATAATGTCATTTTGAGTTAGAGGATGAGCGCCTAGAAGGTGCTATGCTCATTAACAAAATCATTTTTTTCTTTTAATTCAAACTTGGGTTTGAAACACAAGAGAGGTAACATAAGATATAAGGCTTCCCATAAGAATGATCCTAAAAGGCAAAGGAAATATGCCAAACATGTAAAGCATGAAGGCAAAAAGGATATGACCAAAATGAAAAGGCTAGAACATTAGCTCATTTAGTCAATTTGCTCTTGGATGCACTGAGGCAAAGAAAAGAGCATACCTAGCCTTCGCTTCCATGTATGCTTATGTTTCTTGTTGTGAAATGCTCAGAGAATCTCATAATTTGTAGATTGTAGATTCAAGAGCAACAACCATGTTTAGAAACGAATAAGCATTTGTAGAGTACCAAAGGGTACCTAAAAACTAAAATTACAAGATGTTTGTATGTGGAAAATGATTTTAAGGTTGTGATACTGTGTATCGAGACTTGCTAACTACGTATGGGTGGGATGAATTCCCTCATATAATATAATGCTTGTATATTTTTTGGCTTTACTTAACTTAGGATATGTATGAGTTTGTGATATATATATATAAATTGGCTAGAGAGGGCTTTCTTGGTTTATTCACCCGAATTGATCTTGACACATGTGAGCCATGTTTAGATGGATGAGCCAACTAGTGTTTCTTTTACTAACCAATATGTGGAAGTTGATGAAAGTTCTTGCAAACTATCACAACTTAGTGGGAGAGAAACATTGGTTAATAGTCGTTATCTTGCCCAACTCAACTGAATGGAATGGTGCATTTGGACAATAACTAGAATTTATGAAGGTAAATCAAGTCTAGGACTTGGTTGATCTTCCGCTGTGATTGGAAATAAATGAGTTTTTTTTTAATATCAAAAGAAAGGCGGATAGATCTATAGATAAGTATAAGGCTCGCTTGGTAAAAAAAAGGGTAAAGCTAATAAGAGGGTATAGATAATGAGGTAACTTTGTCACATGTAGTGAGATTTACCTTTATATTCCTTATTTTATCCATGTTGTCGGATAAGATTTAGAATTACATAAAATAGCGTTAAGAATGAATTTTCCTAACGGGAAAAGGAATACAAGAAGAAATTTACATGGAACAACGTATTAGATTTGTTGAAAAGGTTAGTAGCGCAAAGTTTGCAATCTTGGTTATTCCATATAAAATTTAAGAAATCTTCTTGGCAGTGGTACATTCGTTTTCATAACTTATAACATCTTATGAATTTACTATGATTAGTAAAAACCACTGCGTCTATGTCAAGAGCACTAGACAATCTCTTGTAATTTTATCTATATTTGTCGCTGACATCTTGTTGGATGGAAATGACATGAAGTTTTTGACTACCCTTAAGAAATGGTTATCATCTCATTTGGAGATAAACGATATGGGATATATTAACTATGTTCTTGGTGTTAAGATACATTGTCACATAGTCATACATCTGTATAATATTTGAAATGTATAAGATACTTTATAGTAATCCCATTGAAACTATAGTCACAAAATGTGAAGCCTTAAGACTTAAGATATACTTTCATACTGAAGATGAGAAAAGTGAGATAGAAGAGTCTCATTCTCTAGTGATATAAGCAGTTTAATGTATGTTATAATGTGCACCTAGCCTAATATTTGTTATGTGGTTGACTTGTAATGTGTTACCAGTCACAACCCATAAATAAATATTGGATAGTAATGAAAAGGATCCTCATATACCTAAGGGGGAAAATAGACTATTCCTTGTACTATCAAGGAAGTGATTTACGCTTAACATGATATACAGATCCTAATTAGGATAGCGATCTGTATAAGTGTAGATCAACTTAAGAATATGCCTTCTTGTTGAGTAATAGTACGATTACAAAAGATATTAAAAGGTGACAATGTATAACTTTATTAGGATGAAGGCTCAGTCTATTGCACATTCAGCATCAATTTGTGAAATTGTATGGCTGATGAGGTTCTTACATATCGTACAAGTCACGAAAGGGATTTGTGTCCTATGACTAATTGTGATAGTCAAACTTGTATCTCTTATGTGAAGAATCCTATATATTATGAGAGGATATAGAACATTGAAATCAAAGTTTAGTTTAAAATAGACATTATCAGAAAGAAAGATGTGGTGCTCTAGTACATATTTACGCATAGAATGGTAGTTGTTCGTTTAAATTAAACCCATTCTTAATGATGTATTCTTGCTCATATATATGAGTGTCAGATATGAGTAGAATTAGAGTTATGTACTAGTATATAGCTTTAGCACTTGCTTTGCTACTTACACATAAATGTTAAGAGGTGTCACCAAGTAGGAGATTGGTTCACTCACATGAACAATCGCCTCAAATTTCTTAGTGAAATGCTGAGATAAGGCTAGATGAGTTGGGCGCTATTGAGAGCCTGCCTTGTAAGACTTATCATTGTCGCCTTAACAAGAGGTTAAGATGAGATTTTTTTGGTATCGATCATGATTGTCCCAGAATCATGAATACTTGGAAGAGCTGGATAAGTACAGAATCAGGCGCTAGAGAGTGAGCTGATAGTAGCTTGATCCACATAGTGGTATTTTATTATATAATTGACACATTCTCTTAAGAGAAGAGTTAACCACTATGACATGTGTGTCATACCACATGTGCTAGTTACGACGATATAGGAAGCGAGCGGTTATTTTATTGTAATCCCTATCCCTCGCATGTGAGTTCCTATAAGCCAATTTATGGTTACAAAGGTTACCCTTGAACCTTCAGCTATGTTCTTGAAGGAAAAAATTAATGCTTGCTACTTTAGTATGTTTTTCGACGGTGATGAAATAATTAGCCTTATGGAACATGCTAGGAAAGCAGTTAGTTTGGAACAGATGAACATGAGACTGGAAGGGAAAACTATTAGTTTTTATATTGACATATGTGTTTGCTGGCCAGCCACTATATCACTCAGTTGGAGTTTGGATATAGTGAACACATGATATAGGAGAAGTCTAACATATGCTTTAGGGATAAGGTATGTTAGATCAATATAAAAGACAAATGAGTTTGGGGAACAGCGAGACATATTGAAAAAGAAAAGTATTTTTTTTAGGGTTGTAGCTTGTATGTATCCCTAACAGGTACATAATTTAGCTCCCAAGTGTAGGTGTACTCGCAAGGGTCGCACGGTTCATTTGCCGTATGATTTCTGAGTTATGATTCTCGTGTTTGATCTATAAGACTTCTCTAGTAGTTGATATGCTCCCTATCATGTGCGAGTGGGAGATATTAGTTTATGGTTGGTTTGCGCCCATGATTAGACAGCATACCAAATTGGTTTTGGTTAACCGGTAGTTATGGATTAAACTCCATAAATGAACCTATGCAACTCTTCATTGAATGGATGTGTTTCTTCATTGAAGAGATGTGTCTCTTTCTGTGAACATATGTGACTGTTCACAATGTATCCCTTAGTTGTCTATAAATAAGATACATTGCAAAGAGAAAAGAACAATCCAAGTAAGAAGAAGAATAAATCTAGAGAGAGAGAGTAAAACGTTTTAGAGAAAGAAATCTTCAAAGAATCAACTAGAAGGGCACTTGAACTGTGACAAGTGGTTGATTTCCATCTGTGATTTCATCCCCGACTCTTGCCCGATTGTATCAAGTAGTGTTCATCGCTAAACCGGGCTAAGGTATGTTTTCGGTTTAACACACTTCCGCACTAAAATCTCTAACACATCATAACTAAAGAGTAAGTAAATAATGATATATTAAACGGGAGAGATAGATGATGATTCATTATAAGCTTTGAATAATCTCAAGTTTCACAATAAAAGTCGAAGACAAAGGAGATTAAGATCTCAGGCTTTGTCGCAGGAGGAAGACTATCTTCTTCTTTGGTTACTATCTAAAACCTCAAAGAAGGATCCTTGAAAGAAAAAAGCATCATTAAATCATGTTATTTAACTTGTAAGTGAAAACGTATCATCTAAACTAAGGCAATTCCACGTGAGCAAAGATATTATTCTTCTTTTTCATTCTCTGGTATCACCTAAAGAAAAATAAGAAAACTTTCACCATCGTGGAAGGTACCAAAATATTTTTGTAGAGACCCGATGAAGAGATTATTATTATCTGTCGAAGAACAAAAGACTGTGATTTGAAAAAAAAACAAAAAAAAAGTTAAAATTTTTTTGCCTCAAGCAGCGAGAGATATTTGAGTGAGAGAACCACTAAGATAAAAAAAAGAAGAGTAAAGTCATATAACACAACGATCAAAGGTTTCTTCTAACTTTGAATGCCTTAGGCTGCACATCTTTCTCATTCTCCCTCGCTCTTCTTCTGCGATAAGCTGTGATGCCTTTTTATCTTCCTCCCTTACCAGCAAATCCAACATGAACCATTAAGTAATATAAGAAAATCAAGATAAATGTTGACATACATTTTCTCTCTCCATTAGGATTTCATCATTGAGAGCATATTCTATTAGGCTACCTTGTCATAACCTAATTTTTCACAGCCTTACTTTAAATCGTTGAGAGAAAGGTTTCACCTTCTCTCGCAAAGCGTAGTGATAATACCATTACCAGAAGTAAGATATCCATTGAAGTCGATGGAATCATCGTTCCATGAAGGACAAACCATGTTGGGTCATGTTTGATCCTTTTCTTGAATTCAAGCACTGTCATTATGTCATGTGAAGGAGGTTGCCCCATCCTCCCAAAGCTACAGTTTTTGTAGAAAGACTACAACTTTTCAATCTTAACAAAGCCAATTAAGTAAACATGACAGAACTAGTGATACAAACCAATCACCGTGAAAAATAAAAGTTCTATTCTTACTCAAAAAAACACCAATACACGAAATGAGCTAAAATAATAATAGGTGACGAAATAGCACCTTTGAGGAAGACCCTTTTGAGAAGGCCCAATCATACAAAATGCAAACACTATTGCGTGAGGAGAGGCGATCTTGAAACAAAAAGAAGCATCTAAAAGAAACATTAAATGTAAAAATAGGCTATTCAATATTGGGTCTCATTCCAAGAGTTAACCACAAAAGCAAAGAAAGAGATAAAGAGAGAAAAGAAAGCCTTTGATCTTACTATAACGTTAGTCATCGGGGGAATGATCATGAACATGTCTAAGTCAATCTCCACTCGGTTAACTCCAAGTTCGAGTTATCTACTGAATACTGATCAGAGAGAGAAGGTTTTTTCTCAACAACACCGAGCCTGGAAACAACCAAAGCATCCATCTGGTCATCGTTTTCTTAACTTCAGAATCTTTTCAATTTGTTGAATTTCGATCTAAAGAAGACAACATCAGAGTGTCCCCTTGTTCTCCCTGCCGTAGAAGAGTATTAGAGAGAAGTAAAATGATTTAATTTTGAAACTGATAAACGACGTCAATGGTGCCTACATCGGTGCCTTCTGGTTGATATCGACGGTTCGTTTACCAAGATTTTTGTTTCTCAATGCTTAATATCGATGTATAGGAGTCATGATCGGAGCGAAATATATGTGCTTTGAAAAGAAAGGAAAATATTGTGAGTTTGAAACTGTTGCATGCGTTTTCAATGGTGGATTAAATAATGGCCTTTATGAGAGTTGGTGGTGGGTAGGAGGCGTCGAAGAATGAAAACTTAAAGGGAGAAAACTGTAACACTCGCATTTTTAGTTTAACTTAATAAATAATAATCTTCCTGAAACTTCACTTTATTACTTCGCGTAGTCAATGTAACACCATAAATTCATAAATAGAAGAAAATCCGAGAAAATATCCATAAACGTAAAACCATAAGTCTAAAAAGAAAAACACCCAAAAAACCGATCTGAAATAAATCACTCCTCCTCAGCAGTCTCACCTGAAAGGGAAGAAAGAGGGGTGAGCAACAGGGGAGTCACTCAGTGAGGTATGGGGTGCTAAACCCGAAGTCCATGGACCCGGTCATAACATTCTAAATAAATATAATTTAGTTCTAACATGTAACAAACACGGTACCTAGAGTACCCAAAGATCAAACAATGGTCCTAGCGAGATACACACCCGCTGCCCACTAACAGGCCAAAAACAACAACGCCGAAAACGTGCTCGGTAACACACGCCCGAAGACGATTTATCGACCTACAGTCGTGGCAACAACAGGTCGACTATACTGTGCCACAACATCTCACAAAACAACAACGAATATGTGCTCGGTAACACACGCCCGAAGACGATTTATCGACCTACAGCCGTGGCAACAATAGGTCGACTATGCTGTGCCACAGCATCTCACAAAACATACTAGTCACAAACCGCTCTACAGAAGTACGTCTCTGTAGTCGACCACAACCTTTCACCTCAATTCTCAACAGATATATATATATATATATATATATATATATATATATATATATATATATATATATATATATATATATATATATATATATTTAATAACAATTATCAAAGAACAAGCAATGTTGAACCCTCTAACATCCTATATCCCGTTTAACAGAGAACTAATAACTAAACAAGCAAACTCTAATAGACTCAATTCACGAAGACGAAACATATTAGAAATAAATTATGTTTATTCAAAATCCTAAGCCGTGTACAAGAAGTTTGGGAATAGCCCTCACCTTAGCAATGAGGGAAAAGTGTTGTCTTTGAACTCCAGCTACTCAAATAGACTTCAAATCTGAAATCAGGGCGAAAAATCGAGTCAGAACGCCCTTCGAACGGTCAAAAACAGATAACCGGTGGTCTGGTCAAAAAGTCAACCCGCAGGTCAAAGGTCAACCCAGTCAACTCTGACCCAAGCCGGTCAACCCTTGACCAAATTGAAATCGAATTGAACCAACCAGTTTTCCTTAACCAGATTCGATTTCAATTGGACCAGATTTAAATCAATTTCAACCCGGTTTAATCCTAACCAAAAATCAATTTTCAATAACCAATCAAAACCAGAAATCAATTTAAACCGAACCGGTTTGACCGGTCAGCGAGTTGAGTCGCCGAGTCACCGGCGAGTCAGCGAGTCAACCGACGAGTCACCGGCGGCGATGGTGGCTTACCGGAAAGGTCACTGACGGGCGGCGCACGGAGGCGATACGGCGGCGGCACGGCGGAGACGGCGGCTCCGACGAACGGCGACCGGCAACGGTGGCGCGTGGGCCTCACGCGCGGCTGCTCTGGCGACTTGCGGCGGCGCGTGAATCTCACGCGCGTGACTTGCGGCGGCGCGTCGCGGCGGCTCTCCGGCTGATCTTCCTGTTCCTGACTCGTCTCGACGTCCCGAACACGATGGTGGCCTTGGATTTGTGAAAAACCACACGGTTAGAGAGATACGATCGATTTTCTAAACGGAATTAATATAACACGCGGCCACGACGGTTTTCAATGGTTACCTTTGATGATTTCCGGGGGTGGGGTGTCCGATCTCGACTTTGGCGATGGTGGCTGAGGCTGATCGGTTCTAGATCTCCCAGACGGTACAGTTTCTGCAGAGGTTCAACATGTATAAGCTTTTCTGGAAAAAAAATGAGGTAAGGCTCTAATTTATAGAAAGGTACCTAGGGTTTCCAGCAGGTTTGATGGGCTTTGCTGGGCCCTAGGATTTGGGTCGTTACAATTCTCCCCCACTAATAAGGGATTCGACCCCAAATCCGGCTCATTGGCCGAGCGTCCAATATCATCCTGAAAAAGTTCTGGATAATCTATCCTCATCTGAGATTCTGCCTCCCATTTCTCCTCCTCGATTCCATCTCTCTCCCAACAAACCTTAACCAACATGGTCATCATTCCCTGAACCGCTTTTACTTGTCGATCCAAAATCTCAACAGGTTGGATGGGTGCAAACCAATTTTTATGAAGATCGCCGGGTGGCTGCTGCAAAATAAGCTCTGGCTCCCTAACGACTTTTCTCAATACTGACACGTGAAACACATCGTGGAAATATGATAGCTCTGCTGATAACTGCAATCTATAAGCCACAGCTCCAATCCGCCCTACAATAGGATATGGGCCCATATATCTCGGCTTAAGCTTCTTTAGCTTCCGAGTCTTAGATCCTCCTTGGAAGGTTCTCATTTTCAAGTATACTAGATCGCCCACCTGAAACTCCAAATCCTTCCGACGCTTGTCTGCATAACTCTTCTGACGGTCATGAGCTTGCTTAAGCCGAATTTTGAGCATCTCAACCTGCTCTACCATCTCTTGAACCATAGCTGATTCCATGCCTCGTAGCTCACCCACTTCTGTCCAACAAAGTGGCGTACGGCAAGGCCTACCATAAAGTGCCTCATATGGTGCCATCTCAATACTCGAATGATAACTATTATTGTATGCAAACTCTGCTAAGGGTAGATATTTTCCCCAACTTCCTTCCCAATCTAAAATGCAAGCCCTGAGCATATCCTCCAAAGTCTGAATAGTCCTCTCTGACTGCCCATCAGTCTGTGGGTGGTAAGCTGTACTCATGTGGACTTTTGTCCCAAGCGCCTTCTGAAAAGCTCTCCAAAATGCCGATGTGAACTTTGCATCACGATCGGATACAATGCTGACAGGAACTCCATGCAACCTCACGATCTCCCTGATATAAATTTGCGCTAACTGATCAGCTGTGTCTGTCTTCTTAATCGCAAGAAAATGAGATGATTTGGTAAGTCTATCCACAATCACCCAAACAGCATTCCTCCCTCCCAAGGTCGTCGATAAACCAGAAAATCCATGGTCACCATGTCCCATTTCCACTCTGGCAATGGCAGGTTTTGCAATAACCCGCTGGGCACCTGATGTTCAGCCTTAACCATCTGACATGTCTGGCACTGAGATACAAATGTTGCCACATCTTTCTTCATACCCGGCCAATGATAGTAACGCTTCAGATCCCTGTACATCTTGGTGTTTCCCGGATGTATAGAAAAACGCGAATGGTGTACTTGCTGTAATAATTCTTTCCTTAACACTTTATCATCTGGCACACAAACTCGGTTCCAATACATGTACATCCCACTCGAAGCTGTATGATAGCCAATACTCTCGATCTAGATATGCTTACACAAAGCCTCATCATTTTCCTGAGCTTTTCGTATCTTCCACAATAGATCTGCCTGCTCCAGAACCTCCAGACCGGTCGTCTCTCCCTCGAGAGTAACCGCACATAATCTGAGACTAGCTAGGGTCCCAGTAAGTTCCTGAATCTCCTTAGTTCCTGATAATCGCTCCTACGCCTGCTTAAGGCATCTGCCACCTGATTGGCTTTACCCGGATGATAAGTGATATCCAAGTCGTAATCTGCTAACAGTTCCATCCATCTCCGCTGTCTCAAATTCAAGTCTGACTGCGTGAATATGTACTTCAGACTCTGATGGTCTGTAAGAATCTGCACCTTCTCTCCATATAAATATGATCTCCAGATTTTTAACGCAAATACAACTGCTGCTAACTCCAGGTCGTGAGTAGGGTAATTAACCTCGTGAGGTCTCAACTGACGTGATGCATATGCAATGACTTTGCCCTCCTGCGTCAATACACCTCCCAAACCAGTACCTGAAGCATCAGTGTAAACTTCATAGGGTATCCCTGGCCTCGGGAGTACCAAAATCGGCGTCTTCGTCAGCTGTCGTTTTAACTCAGTGAAACTTTTCGAGCACTCGTCTGTCCACATATACTTAACATCTTTGCCTGTCAACTGAGTCATCGGTTTGGCGATACTAGCGAAACCTTTGACAAATTTCCTGTAGTATCCTGCTAAACCCAGAAAACTGCGGATCTCCGTAGCACTCTTAGGTGTAGGCCACTCCGATATTGCAATAATCTTCTCCGGATCTACAGCAACCCCTTCCTCTGATACCACATGACCAAGAAATCCAATCTTCCTCTGCCAAAAACTACACTTACTCAGCTTAGCGTACAGCTAATGCTTCCTAAGCTTATCCAACACAATCCGCAAATGCTCGGCATGCTCGTCTTTGCTATGAGAATAAATCAGGATATCATCGATGAAAACAATCACACACTTATCCAAATGCTCGCGAAACACATCATTCATACGCTTCATAAACGCTGCAGGTGCATTCGTCAACCCAAACGGCATCACTACAAATTCATAATGCCCGTAACGGGTACGGAAAGCCGTTTTCCGCACATTATCTTCAGCTATCGCAATCTGGTGGTAACCTGATGCCAAATCAATCTTAGAAAACCACGAAGCTCCCTGTAGCTGGTCCAACAACTCATCGATACGCGGAAGTGGATACTTATTCTTGATTGTCACCTTGTTCAAACCTCTGTAGTCGATACAAAGTCTGAAACTCCCATCCTTCTTCTTCACAAACAATACTGGTGCTCCCCACAGTGAAGTACTAGGTCTAATGAAACCTTTATCCAATAACTCCTCTAGCTGTTTTTTCAATTCCGCCATTTCTGCTGGCGCTAGACGGTACGGAGCCCGCGAAACTTGTGTTGTTCCTGGTTCCAACTCAATAGTATGAACATCTCCTCTTGCTGGTGGTGGCCCCTTTAAGGCCTCAAATACATCCTCGAACTCTGCGACCACTGCAATACCCTGCAACTCATGATTTCCATCATTCTTAACCATCGAAATGGTCGCCAGAAATCCCTCTGCTCCTCTCTCCAATAAATCTTCGGCGTGCAACATGGAGATAATGGAAATTCCTCGGTGAGCTTGAATACACTGGAATGTGATCTTTCCATCTTCTCTAGGAATATGAACTCGTGCCCTTGGGCAATCTAACACCACACGATGTTGTGACAACCAATCCATTCCAAGTATTACATCGTAGTAATCCAACTCCATCTCTGCTAAGTCTCCGACGAAATCGACTCCTCCAAGTAGGACTGGCACATTTCGATGAACGCCAGTGGTTCCCAATCTCTCTGTCCCGGCTGTCCGAATTTTCTTAGCCTTTGGCTCAAAGATACCCCGAAAAGGCCAAGACTTGGCTAAACGTGAACTCACAAAACTGTGGGAAGCTCCCATGTCGAAGAGAGTATGTGCTGTCTCACCTCCAACAAAGACTGATCCTACACACATTTTTTTCCTAACGACACATGAAATTTACAAAGTACTAAAATACTTAAAACAAGCGAGGAAGATAAAGTTACGTACCAGCTATCGGTTCGGCACCATTGGCCTCTCCTAAAGCATAGACGCGCGGAGCGATAGCTTGACGCTTGGCTGCAGGTCCCTTGGTCGGGCAATCCCTGGCGATATGGCCATGCTGGCCACATGTGAAACAAGCTCCTGGTGCAACTGGTGCATCTGATCGTGCTGCTGGTGCTGTAACCTGTGCGCCAGAAGTCGCATCTGCAGGCCTAATCCGACAATACTTAGTAGTATGCCCCAGTCGTCCACAATTAGAACATTTGAAACATTCTCCGCTATGACTGCGACGGCAACGAGGGCAAGTTGGTGTCCCAGACTGATCCACAGGCCTCTTCTGCGGCTCTGAAGCTTTCCCCACCTTCTGTTGTGCTAATTTGAGGAGTTTCTGCTCCTCGGCTAGACCCAACTCCTGTTCAGCAGCTTTTTCCACTAAATCTCCCAATCTGTGGTATGTGACGACACGACATCTATTGCGAATATCCACTCGCATCCCATCCAGAAATTTCCTGATCAAATCCTCCTCAGATAAACCAGCTCCCGCGAATCTGCGAAGTCGGCCGAACTCAACCTCATACTCCCTAATAGTCCTGGTACCCTGGCTCACATGTTCGAAGTCACTTTTCTTCCTATCCATAGCTTCTTTCGGAAAGTATTTCCTGTCGAACTCCCTTTTAAAGTCTTCGAAGGTCTGTCTGTGATGTCCTTCGCTCACTCGCACTCCTTCCCACCATACTAGTGCATCCGCACGCAGGTACTGCATAGTCAATCTGAGTGAAAACTCTGGTGGACAATCGATGATCTCCAACTTCCGTTCCAGACTTAGCTTCCAATCATATGCAATCGTAGGATCCACTGTTCCTCCAAAATGCTCCATATCCATGTTCTTCATCTGACTCGTCAGTCTGAAAAACCTATCGTCATGAATTGGATAGGCCGGTGGTGGTGGTGGTGGCGCTGGAACCTGGATACCCTGAGGAAACTGCTGAGCTGGAACATGAGGTATAGGGCCATGATGGACGGGAATCTGGCGATCCTGCTGAACCTGAATCTGCGGCCCATTCTGCACATGAACTTGCGGACCACCCTGCATCTGAAACTGGGGTCCACGATGTTCCTGCTGAGCAGCAGCCAACTGTCGAGCAACCTCCTGAGCGACTGCCTGGGCTGCTTGCCTAGCTGTCTCCTGGGCTACCTGCTGAACAGCATCCTGAGCAGCCTGTCTAGCTGCATCCTGCACCATCTGCCTCAAAGCATCATGATCAATAGGTGGAACCGCTTGCTGCGGAACCGGGGGCGGCACATGCTCATCTCCAACATCTTGAGCAGCTCTGGCGGTCTGGGGACGACCAACTCTCCTTCGGGGAGGCATCTGAAAGACAAAGTAACATGGTCAACTTCTCACTAAACTGAATTCTTACATTTAATCAAGGGGTAATATTGACAGAACGTGTTATTTGTTTTCTTTCAACCAAAATTTCCCAATCCCCAAAACACTTCAAAAATCGTTTAAAAACGCTTAAAATCGAGTCTCCACGAATCGCCATCTCAGGTCAAAGCCGAGATGGAACCCGCTCTGATACCAAATTGTAACACTCGCATTTTTAGTTTAACTTAATAAATAATAATCTTCCTGAAACTTCACTTTATTACTTCGCGTAGTCAATGTAACACCATAAATTCATAAATAGAAGAAAATCCGAGAAAATATCCATAAACGTAAAACCATAAGTCTAAAAAGAAAAACACCCAAAAAAACCGATCTGAAATAAATCACTCCTCCTCAGCAGTCTCACCTGAAAGGGAAGAAAAAGGGGTGAGCAACAGGGGAGTCACTCAGTGAGGTATGGGGTGCTAAACCCAAAGTCCATGGACCCGGTCATAACATTCTGAATAAATATAATTTAATTCTAACACGTAACAAACACGGTACCTAAAGTACCCAAAGATCAAACTAGGGTCCTAGCGAGATACACACCCGCTGCCCACTAACAGGCCAAAAACAACAACGCCGAAAATGTGCTCGGTAACACACGCCCGAAGACGATTTATCGACCTACAGTCGTGGCAACAACAGGTCGACTATGCTGTGCCACAACATCTCACAAAACAACAACGAATATGTGCTCGGTAACACACGCCCGAAGACGATTTATCGACCTACAGTTGTGGCAACAACAGGTCGACTATGCTGTGCCACAGCATCTCACAAAACATACTGGTCACAAACCGCTCTACAGAAGTACGTCTCTGTAGTCGACCACAACCTTTCACCTCAATTCTCAACAGATATATATATATATATATATATATATATATATATATATATATATATATATATTTAATAACAATTATCAAAGAACAAGCAATGTTGAACCCTCTAACATCCTATATCCGGTTTAACAGAGAACCTAATAACTAAACAAGCAAACTCTAATAGACTCAATTCACGAAGACGGAACATATTAGAAATAAATTATGTTTATTCAAAATCCTAAGCCGTGTACAAGAAGTTTGGGAATAGCCCTCACCTTAGCAATGAGGGAAAAGTGTTGTCTCTGAACTCCAGCTACTCAAATAGACTCCAAATCTGAAATCAGGGCAAAAAATCGAGTCAGAACGCCCTTCGAACGGTCAAAAACGGATAACCGGTGGTCTGGTCAAAAAGTCAACCCGCAGGTCAAAGGTCAACCCGGTCAACTCTGACCCAAGCCGGTCAACCCTTGACCAAATTGAAATCGAATTGAACCAACCGGTTTTCCTTAACCGGATTCGATTTCAATTGGACCAGATTTAAATCAATTTCAACCCGGTTTAATCCTAACCAAAAATCAATTTTCAATAACCAATCAAAACCGGAAATCAATTTAAACCGAACCGGTTTGACCGGTCAGCGAGTTGACTCGCTGAGTCGACTCAGCCGAGTCGCCGAGTCACCGGCGAGTCAGCGAGTCAACCGGCGACCGGTCGCCGGCGGCGACGGTGGCTTACCGGAAAGGTCACCGGCGGCGGAGCACGGAGGCGATACGGCGGCGGCACGGCGGCTCCGGCGAACGGCGACCGACAATGGTGGCGCGTGGGCCTCACGCGCGGCTGCTCCGGCGACTTGCGGCGGTGCGTGAATCTCACGCGCGTGACTTGCGGCGGCGCGTCGCGGCGGCTCTCCGGCTGATCTTCCTGCTCCTGACTCGTCTCGACGTCCCGAACACGATGGTGGCCTTGGATTTGTGAAAAACCACACGGTTAGAGAGATACGATCGATTTTCTAAACGGAATTAATATAACACGCGGCCACGACGGTTTTCAATGGTAACCTTTGATGATATCCGGGGGTGGGGTGTCCGATCTCGACTTTGGCGATGGTGGCTGAGGCTGATCGGTTCTAGATCTCCCAGACGGTACAGTTTCTGCAGAGGTTCAACATGTATAAGCTTTTCTGGAAAAAAAATGAGGTAAGGCTCTAATTTATAGAAAGGTACCTAGGGTTTCCAGTAGGTTTGATGGGCTTTGCTGGGCCCTAGGATTTGGGTCGTTACAAAAACGGTTGGAATCGAGGAAGACGAAGGTGAATCGCAATTGTTGTTGATTTTGATGTGGGGTGGTTTTGGGCTAAGGAATGAGCCAAAACATAGCAGATTTCAGGGCCCAGTTGAGAAGCTCTGTGAAATTGATTGACGTGGCAAAAAGGAGAATTTCTATTGGATGATTTTATTAATGACGTGGACACCTTCTCCATTGAGTATATAGAACTTTTAGTATGGTAAGATGTATTATTTTATGTAATTTTTAATATTTTTAATCAATAACAACTCAATAAAATCATTTAATTTTCTTTCAATTTACAATATTTTATAAAAAAACACAAAAGTCTATTCTAAAACATCTATCTTAATGAAACGAAGAGAGTATTACATAGAGACGTTTAATATCAACCTAATTAACATTTAGTTCATAAAGTCGCTTACACTTTAACAATTAGTTCATAAAGGCAAAATAAAAGTTTTGATCGACTCAAGTAAGCATCAAAAGTTCACACAGAAGCTACAAACAAGGAATGGAGAGGATGTCAGCATAAAAATCTTCTACGAGAAGCTATTCTAACACTGTACTTTGTGTGGTCTTATGACACGAATATTCTGATTGTCTCAAGCAAGCTCAGGCCGTGGTGAAGGAATTAGTGTTTGATCGTGTCCGCTCGGATCATCCTTCTGATACAAGTAGGATGAAGCAACAATACCCATATCTGGGAAGCTCTAAAGATGTGCCTATGTCGGGTCCTTAAAGCAATGCCTCAAGACCATTTGAGGATCGAATAAGCTACCAGTCTCGTGTTCAGCGTTCCAGTCACTCTTCATGTGTTGCGGTCTCTTCTGGAATGAAAGGGAAAAATAATGGAGCTAGCTATGGGAGAGATAAACGTCTTGTTCCCCCCGAGAGACATGAGAAACAATCCATACTCATATGTCCGTAAAGACTCACAGGAGGGCTGAAATCATCATGCTCAAAACTTACACTTCAGACGCTCTTGGAAGGAAACCTTTACACCTTTAAAGATAGGGGCGTATAAGGCTGGTGGTTCGGGTTCATGGCCCGTAATGGCTTCAGCTCGTACGGCTGAAAATCCTAAGCCTTCGACGGCAACTCCCCCCTCGATAAAGGCTCCAATCGAGTTATGCCTCAAGCTGATGATGCTAATGTGACATTCAGATCTATGCATAAGGATCAAGTGACGAAGGATTTTGAACATGATATTACCTCTGTAGATGATCAAATCCCTCCGTATGGAGCTCTCAAAAGCGGTGCACTGAATTATAATGATCAGATGGAAGAGGATGAAATGCATGAGCGAGTTATTGGTATGAGCTTATGTTGTTGAATGATGATGATCTCTTTGGTGTTGAACTTCCAAAAATGGAGTACAACCAATCCTCGTCGGATACCGGTGTAAAATATTTTCCGGAAGACCCAATCCTTATGATTGAGGACAAAGCAATTGTTGTGAGTGGTGAACGCCTGTACCATCTCGAAGTCTTGAGCTCACTATTCCAGGCTGATACAAAGAAAGCTCATGTGGAACCTATTTGACGAGCTTCTCCAAGGATTCGAGCTATTACATCAACTAGTCATGGACATGTAGGTGGCCGTTTAACATCATCAAGAAAATAAAAGAGTGGTGTCATTAGGCATAAGAAAGGTATGGTGGATGCCAAAGATCCACCAACGCCTTACAATGAATAGAATCAGTTGGAAATATCGAGGGATAGGGAACAAACTCACAGTTAGAGGCCTCACGGAGATGTATAAGAAGCATCGCCCATGACTCATGTTCCTTTCTGAGAAGAAGAATACGAAGTTACTGTTGCAAAACATTCAGGCGAACCTATGATTTGAGAGATTATTTACAGGTTAGCCTCATGGCCAAAGTGGTATTTTAGATTTATTTTTTAATGATTATTTGCAAGTTGATGTTTTATTTTCGAATAACCGAATGATTGATGTTTCTGCAATCATTGATGGAATAAAAGTCTACATGAAATTTGTTTATGGTGACCCTGTCTTAGAGCACATGGAATTAATTTGGGAACGTCTTACACGTTTTGCAACAATAAAAGATGGACATTGGTTCATAATCGGTGATTTTAATGAGATAACTAGTCATGATGAGAAGGAAGGAGGGCATTGACGCTCAGATAGCTCATTTCTTCCCTTCAAACAAATGATACATGATTGTGGGATGCTGGAATTTCCATGTTCAGGAAATCAACTATCATGGGTGGGGAAGAGAGGTACAAATATGGTGCAATGTCGATTAGACCGTGCCCTAGGAAATGAGGACTGGCATGAAAATTACTTCACTCATCAGTTAAATATCTTCGTCTATGGGGCTCGGATCATCGTCCAGTCCTAGCTAGTATTATATCTAAGCCATTTCGAGCAAAGAAAATGTTTAAATTTGACAAGCAGTGGCTTGATAGCGAGGAGAAAATGCAAGTAATTCAAGATGGTTGGAATTTGCCAGAGGTCCCATCAGATGCTAATATTTTGACACACATTGCAAGTTTTCGGAAAGCTCTTAATTAGTGGAGAAGACAAAATGATGTCAATTAAAAGAAAACAGATTGAGGAGCTGAAAGAAAAAGTCGAGGCAATGTATTTGGATGATAATTTTACTACAGAGGTGTTTTCTTCGACAGTGATAGAACTCTCTGATGCTCTTAAGGTGGAAGAATTGTTCTGGAGGCAAAAGAGTATATTCCTATGGTTAAGGGAAAGAGATATGAACTCGAAATTCTTCCATAATCTAACAAAGCAAAGGAGAGCGAGAAATGTGATTACTTGCTTAAAGGATGCTAATGGGAATAATATGGAGGATGAAGAGGGACTAGTGGCCATTGCCACTAGTTACTATCAGTATCTTTTCGAAACATCCAATCCTTCGGCGTTGGATGAGGCTTTGGGAAACATTTCAGCAACGAGAACAGATGCTATGAAACAGGAGCTCATTGCTCCGGTTACAAAATGGGAAATTAAACTTGCGCTTTTCGCAATGCACCCAGAGAAGGGCTGAGACCTGATGGTGTGAGTGCTTTATTCTATCAGAAGTTTTGGTACATTGTAACGGAGGATTTGACTCGTATGGTTAATAAGTTAATGTTCGATGGTATTTTAGCGCGAGGAATAAATGATACCAATATATGTTTCATCATGAAAAAGGATAAACCTACAGATATGGATAAGTTCCGTCCTATAAGTTTAAGAAAGGTGAGCTACAAGATAATATCAAAGATCTCATGCCAGCAATTGAAAAATGTTGTGCATGATAGAATATCTGAAACCCAATCGGCGTTTGTCGTCGGTAGGCAGATTACTGATAATATAATGATTGCTCAGGAAATGTTCATGTGCTGAGAACGAAACCTGGTGGGCAGCAACGGCGGATGGCAATAAAAACATACATGAGTAAAGCCTATGACCGGATGGAGTGGATTTTTATCCAAATAATTTTAGAGAAAATAGGATTTGCAAATACTTGGATAAATTGGATAATGGAATCCTCTGTGAGATACCAGGTTCTTATGAATGTTCAGCCGAGAGGCAATATTTTCTCTAAAAGGGGATTACATCAAGGATATCCTTTGTTTCCTTTCATCTTTATCTTATACACGGAAGTGTTCGTTAGCCTTCTTAATCATACAGAGAGTTAGGGAAAGATAACGGGGATGCGCGTATCTCGCGCTAGCCCCTCGGTGTCTCACTTGTTATTAGCTGATGACAACATGTTCTTTTTAAGGTGGAGCCCTGTAAATGTGATGAGGTCATGGAATTAGTAAAGGTCTATGGCACGGCCTAGGAGCAATGCATAAAATTTGAGAAGCCATCGCTTCTTTTTGGGAAAAAGTACCATGACACATCAAACAAAAGATAAATGACACTCTGTCTATTGCAAATGAAGGTGGGATGAGCTCTTATCTTGGCATCCTAGAGGATATAAGTGGTTCTAAATGCAAGCTCTTCGCATATCTCAAGGAGTGGCTTGATCATAGGATCAATGGCTGGTCAGCCCGGTGGCTGTCACGTGGTGGAAAGGAAACTTTGATAAAAGCCATTGCGCTGGCACTTCCATCTTATGTTATGTCTAGTTTCCTTCTCCCGCTGGAAATATGTGATAAACTGGCCAGCACTATTTCCAGATTCTGGTGGAGCTCAATTACACCAAAAAGAGGAATGCATTGGGCAACATGGGATAAAATTTGTCTTCCAAAATAAGAAGGAGGAATAGGATTTAGAATGATTCATGGATTCAATCCGGCACTATTGGTGAAACAGATATGGCGATTAATTTGATTCATGTATTCTCTACTGCCTAGAGTGTTGCATGGACAATACTATTGGCAAAGCACGCCGCTACTTGTGACTGATGCAAGTTCTCCATCTTATGTGTGGACTATTTTGATGGCAGCTATGCTTCTCTTACGGTTAGGGATCACTCAAAAGGTACATTCAGGATATAAAATAAGATTCTGGGAAGATCCCTATGATCCCTGCAAAACCGACTAGAGCACTAGATCAGGTGGTAAAACCACGTATGACAGTGAACGAATTGATGCATGGGGTCACAAAAGTGTGGAACCTGGATAAACTAAGATATCTTATTTCCCCAAACGAAATACCACTCATAAGAAGCTTGGCCATAAGCCAAAATCATAGGAACAATATGTTTCGATGGAGCTATACGCACAGCGGGATGTATACTATGAAATCTGGGTATTGGGTGACGAGAAATGTGCTATATCAAGAAGAGGAGGTAATGGTATTAAAACCAACTACTACTAATTTAAAGGCTTTTGCCTGGAAAGTCAATTCTCCACAGAGATGGCCATCTTATATGGCAACTGCTGTCAGGATATGTAGAGGTAATTGGTAACTTAATACGTCGTCATATGTGATGCGATAACCATTGCCCTAGGTGTGGCGAGCCTGATAAATCAGTTAATCAAGCTATTTTTAATGCCCTTTGCCCTTCAGATATGGGCCCTCGCCTCGACACCCTCGTGTGCAGGAACTTTTTCGACAAATAATAATTTTAATAACTTTGATTATGTGTTTTGGAGGAAGAATGAGTTAGAGGACCATGAGTTAGATAATGATCCATATCCTTGGATAATTTGGTAGTTATGGAAAGCTTGAAATGATAAACTCTTCAGAAGAATTTCGAGGGACCCTTTAGAGCTGATTAAACATGCGGAGAATGAATGCATGTTATGGTTTGATGAAAGGAACAATTCCACGTTGGTGGCCCAGACACCACAACATCAACCGACATTGCATGTCATAAGCCTGGAAAAAATCTGCTTAGTGGACGGTTCATGGACTGATGATGTAAACAAAAGTGGTTTTGGGTGGATCTGGATGGATGGAATAGGAAGGGAACAACTCTTGAGGTTGAAAAACAAAGATAATTGTATGTTTTCTTTGCATTCATAAATGGAGGCCTTACTCTGGGGGATGGAAAGTATGCTACATTACACCGATTGTCAACATTTTGGGACATACTGCAAGACCGTCATATCGATGATTAAGGAACCTAAACAATGGCCAAACTTTTAAATGGAGTTGGGGGAGTTTGCTGTGTTGAGAGAAAGATTTCAAGAATTCAAAATCTCCTTCATACCCTTAGAACAGAATCAGATAGCAAATGGTTTATCTAGGATTGCTCGTAATTTTTATCGATAACTTTTTAGGGTTGTTTTATTCTAATCTGGCTTTCTAGACCACCTCAGGTTTGAGTAATAGAATGACCTTTTGATATTAAAAAAGATTCGAGTATACCTTAATAATAAAGTGAAAAGTGATTATAATAATTAGAGTTTTTCACCGCGCTACGCGTGATTATCTATTCTAAATTGTAAAAAAAATTAAAAATCTTTTTTGTAAAATTTTATTTGAAAACTACGTTTTTATTGAGAACTACACTTTTTACATTTATCTAGGTTGACTAATTGAACATTTAAAACTCAAATAATATATTGCCATATAATTATTTAAATATTTAAATATAAATAAATAAAATTATGTTATTTATTTTATTTTCATAACAAAATTATTGATATATAAGTAATCTCTTACTAATATATGTCTTACTCAATTAAAAAATAAAACATGAAGAATTTTTATTTCTTCCCATCTTTACTTTTTCATATCTACTACTTTCTCTAATTTCTTTTTTTTTCTGATTATTTTTATTTTAACTAAATAAAAAGCTGATTTTAGATTTCATCGCTTCCTAAACTTTAAACTTACCCAATAAAAATAATCAGAATATGAAAGGCTAGCAAAGAAAACAATAAAAATTTCAGAGAAAAGAACTCAAAATTGATGCTCTTCACAATCTAAATTAGAGTATATATACAATATTAAATTAGAGTCCCTCCAGTACCAAATTGGATATGTTTTACATAAATATTTGACTTAAGATAGAAGGCTAGATAGATCATATGCATGAGGCAATGCTTGCAAGGTGGAAGTTCTCTGTTTATTATATTCCGTAAATTTGTAAAAAATAGACTTTAAAACGTTTTAAATTTTATCTATTTGTCATTTGAAATTATTAAAAGGTATGTAACTTAGATATATGTTTATCTCGAAACATAAGTAATTTAAATTTAAATTTAGTTTTAAATTTATGTATTTTGAAATCAAATGAGGAGAGAAATATATTCTTACATATAAGAAACGTAGTTTTTTAAATGTATTTTTCAAATTTAAAATCACATATATAGTATTTTTAAAGTACTCCCCTACAATTAGGTTATGAGAATTTGTATAGTTATGAGAATTTGTGTAGTTACTAATTTAAATGACATGTAACTATACCACAGAATAATTATAATTTAAATAAATGGTTGTGGAAACAAATTGAATTTTGTTAGAAACTACTGATCCACAAGTAAATGTTTAGGTTTTTGAATGAAATAGAAAATACATGAAAGTACAACTAATAACTGACACAAATTAATAACTCTTAACTTTTTCTATACGTATACAATGTTGAAGGATTTGCAAATTTATATGCAGTTATTTTTAGAAATAAATTTTGGATGCATATACAATATTATTTTAAATTTTAAAGCTGATACTTAACTAATGTATCGTTTGTTAGATCGTACCGTAAATAATCCATGTATGTATATTTTAATACATTGTTGGGAAAATATAATTTGGAACACACGATACCAATAATTACAGATGATAGCAAAGTTGCCTAAAAATTCATTACTTTGGTAAACGGTCTTTGACCAAAATAAATCAAACTTACACAGAAAACCACTTATCAGACCAAATCTATTTTCTACTTGATTTACTCGGTGAGAAATATGTTAGTTTGTTTATTATCATGCTATAAGAAAAATTAACCACCAGATACAATTGCTAAGCCTATAATTAACTTTCATGAGAAAAATATGGCTATTAGATATAATAAACTATAATGGCTGACAAACCAAACCAGTTCCCTCCATTAAGCATGCATGAGCTTATGGACTCTATATCAGTTCAAAAAGAAAAGGAACTTGTGGATTCTCTAGCGAAAAAGTAAAACAGAACTTTGTGGACGATCCTGCACAAACTACACAAGGTTTGTGCTCAATCCAACGGTAAGGACAATCTGTTATCCGCTATCGCGCCTATCAGCCGTCAGATAAACAGTTCGCCTCTTACCTGCGCATCACAACACTTGATTAAGCTCTTTATTCTTCATCCAGAAGAAAGAACACAAAATAAAATTAAAATATTAGGGGTGGAAGCATTTAAGTTAACTTTAACTCAATTTAACGCTCACTGCATGAACTTTTTTTACCTGTACTCACGTACCTTGCTCTATCCCTCTATTGAGTTTCCATCACTCTTTAAGAAAGAAAAACGAACAAACTAACAAAAAGAATGTTGTTCTACTGGAGGAATGAGACTCTGGGGGGATTCATGATAGATAGCTTTTGATACTGAACGATTAAAGATGATGCTTCGACATACACTCGCATGTATAAGAAAGATCTTGTGGTCACATATCACTCTGCTCTATCTCATTCCGGTACTCAACTTAGAGTATTACGAAAATCCGACTACAACACCAAATCCCACTGGTATCCTCCTTTCAGGGGGAATATTTCAGACCACACTGGGACTGAACTCTGTAAAAAGATCAGTCAATGGAGCCCGTTAAAGACTCCCAAAATGAACAAAATTTAGACTATGAATACCCATCACCCAAAAGAGCTTATGACTTTGAGAAAGTCTTTTCTCAAATCAGAAGCTACAAAGGCTGTAAAAGAAACATATAACATTATAAACAAAAGTTAAATCAACTGATCGAGATAGGAACTGTAACAGTCACATCATCGAAGCAAATACCCTCTGGTGTACCTGAAAGAAGGGGTGTTACAGAGCCTCCGCATCTGCTGTCCGAGAATAAATGGACCTGATGGAGTACCACAGTTTTGATACTAACCAACTTTTAATGTGTATAGATAGGACTGTAGAAGTACTTCAAGTGCCCTCTACCTATCAGAACAAAGCTTCTAGAGTCAGTAAGGCAGCAATGATGTTGCCACTAAACGACATATGGGTCACTGAAGTACAATGTTACAGGAATTATGAAGAGTATAAGAGGACACGTGGAAGTCGAAATATGGAGAGGGAGAAGTCTGGGAATAACAGAAAGAGTAATCCGAAGACACGTGTTCTATTTCTATTTGCCGCGTTCTTCAGCTCACGAGAATATAAACAGAGTTGTTGCATTTTGAGTTCATTCATTGAGAAATTTATTGTAATTCTTCTTGAACCTTGATCCTGTTAAACAACATGAGTTCTTCTTGTGAAAGATCGTTCTTATTCGGGATCTTTTATAATTGAACTGCGATTTGGTGTTTTCACGAACGGCGAATCGATCTAGCTTAACGATAACATGCGTTTATCGTTATCAGTGGTATCAGAGCCCAGGCATCCTCGGAGTGGTGATCAGAATCGATGACGGAAACGAGATCACAGGCGTCATTAAGGGAATCGATCATGAGGGAGACGGAGGTAGCAACGGCATCACGAATCGATAAGATTGAGCAAGCAATGTTGTTACAAAACAAACGAACAACTCAGATGGGGGATAACATTCGCGACATGATGGAGACGATGAAGATGATAATGAATCGTAATCCATTCAACGCGTCAACGAGTGGGACAGCTCAAGTGAGAGATGAAGCTCAGGTCGTAGGGGAGAACGAGATCAACAGAGTTCATCAACAAGGTCAACACGGCAATTACAACGGTATGACGAGACTTACGAAAATTGAGTTTCCCATATTCGATGGCAGTAAGATGAAAGAATGGTTTCCAAAGGTAGAAAAAATTTTCTTGATTGATGGAACACCTGAGGAATCCAAAGTGAGTATTGCATCTATGCATTTTGATGGAGAAGCTTCAGCATGGCATCAAGCTTTGGTGCAGGAAGATGCAGAAGCTTTGATACTAAGGAATTGGAGGGGTTACATGAATAGACTAAAAGAAAGATTCGAGGATATCTTGGATGATCCCATTGCAGAGTTGAAAGAACTAAGAGAAACCGAAGGTATCAAACAATATCATGCGAAATTTGAAGTGATTAGAGCAAGATTGCGCTTATCAGAGGAGTACTTGTTAAGTGCATACTTGGCTGGATTACGTTGGGATACACAGATGCATGTGAGAATGTTTAACCCAACCTCAACACGCGAATGTTTAGTCTTGGGAAGACTTTATGAGAAAGCTCATCCACGGAAAGAAACCAAGAATAACTGGGTCCAACACAAGCCTCAAACGCAATCTAATCAACAAAGAGGAATCATTCCCTTGAGAAGAGAAGACAATGGAAAGGAAAAAGAAGAGGAGTTGAAACAGAGAGGAGTTCAAGGGAAGATCAAACCATTTCTATCACAAGCAGAGATGAGTGAAAGAAGAGCAAAAGGATTATGTTATTATTGTGATGAAAAGTTCACTCCTGATCACTATTTGAAACACAAGAAGTCGCAGTTGTTTTCAATGGAGTGTGAAGAAGAAGAGGTTTTCCATGAAGCAGTGGAGTATGAAGAGGAGGACACACAATATCAGCTAGAAGAACACGCAAGAATATCCATCAATGCGATATCTGGCATTACGGATTACACGACGATGAAAGTGCGTGGGTACCATGGGAAGAAAGCAATTTATGTTCTCATTGATTCAGGATCCATACACAATTTTATGGATACCAAAGTTGCTAAGATGTTGGGGTGTCAAGTGAAAGAAACAGGGAGGATGAAAGTGGCTGTAGCAGATGGGAATAGAATTGCAGTAAGTGGGAAAATTGAGGCCTTTAAATGGGAGTTTCAAGGCCAACAATTTCTTTTGGATTTCATGGTGATACCATTGGGGGGTCATGATGTGGTATTGGGAGTTCAATGGTTAGCAACGCTGGGTCCTATCACATGGGACTTTGACAAGTTGGAAATGAGATTCATCTTCGGCAAGCAGAAAGTGTTGTTGACAGGGATTAAACCAGGATCAGTAAGAGAAGTAAAATTTAAGAAGAGGAAGCTTTACAAGACTCTGATATGCAGTTACATCTGATCTATGCATATGAAGAAGCAGAGGAAACACAATTGAGCTTGAAAGCATTGAAGGTTGATAAGGAGGAATCTCGAAATGAGAGGTGTATAGAAAAACTAACATCATAGTTTTCAGACATCTTTCAAGAACCTAAATCTTTAACACCATTCAGAACAAATCATAACCACAAGATTGTTCTGAAGGAAGGAGCTGAACCAGTCAACCAGAGACCGTATAGATATGTTGTGTATCAGAAAGACGAAGTGGATAGAATGGTTAAAGAACTGTTGCAGGCAGGGAAAATACAACCAAGCTCGAGTCCGTATGCGTCTCCGGTAGTCTTAGTGAAGAAGAAAGATAATACCTGGAGACTGTGTGTGGATTATCGACGATTGAACAATCTGACAGTAAAAGACATATTCCCTATTCCACTCATAGATGATTTGATGGATGAGTTGGGAGGTTCTTCTGTATATTCAAAGATTGATTTGAGGGCAGGGTATCATCAGTTGAGAATGGAGACAAGTGATGTACACAAAACAGCTTTCAAAACACATAGCGGTCATTACGAGTATCTAGTCATGCCATTTGGTTTGACAAACGCCCCTGCAACATTTCAAGCTTGGATGAATGATGTCTTCAAGGAGCATCTCCAGAAATTTGTTCTCATTTTCTTTGACGATATATTGATTTACAGTGCTACTCTAAATGAGCATGTTCAACATCTCAGGAAGGTCTTCGAATTGATGCGAGATAATAGGATGTTTGCTAAACAGAGCAAGTGTGCGTTTGCAACATCAAGAGTGGAGTACTTAGGTCATTTCATTCAAGATGAAGGAGTTTCAACTGATCCCAATAAGATTAAAGCAGTGGCTGAGTGGCCAACGCCAACGAATTTGAAGAAGCTGAGAGGGTTTTTGGGATTAGCCGGTTATTATAGGCGCTTTGTCAAGAATCTTGGCATAGTAGCACGTCCATCAACGGCTTTAACTACGAAGGATGCGTTTCATTTGACGGAAGAAGCTCAACTATCGTTGGATCAGTTAAAGAAAGCACTGTCTACAGCTCCAGTCTTAGCTCTACCACAATTCGATAAGCCATTTGTGGTTGAAACCGATGCATGTAGTAAAGGTATAGGGGCTGTTTTGATGCAAGAGGGTCATCCTTTGGCCTACATAAGTAGGCATTTGAAAGGAAAGCAGCTGAGTCTTTCCATATATGAAAAAGAACTCATGGCAGTAGTGTTTGCAGTACAGAAGTGGCAACATTATCTTCTACCAAGCCAGTTTGTGATTAAGACAGATCAACGCAGTCTTAAGTATTTACTGGAACAACGTTTGAACACGCCAATACAACAACAATGGCTTCCAAAGCTTTTGGAGTTTGACTATGAGATTCAGTATAAACAAGGGAAAAACAATGTTGTTGCAGATGCATTATCCAGGATGGAAGGATCTGAGTTGTTACACATGGCTATGACAGTTTTGGAATGCGACTTACTGAAAAATATTAAAGAAGAGTATGAGAAGGATGAAAGGTTGAAAGATATCATTGATGGACTACAAAAGGATCCTAAGAGTATAAAACACTACTCTTGGTATCAAGAGATCTTGCGGAGGAAGAACAAAATTGTAGTACCAGCACACAAAGAGCTTAGGGAGATGATTTTGAACTGGTTACACGGCTCTAGTCAAGCTGGTCATTCAGGACGTGATGTGATGAGGACATAGAACCAGATATCAACATCCCTACTCTTAGACAAGCACCAAGAACAAGATCAGGAACCAAGGGGGTGATTGCAAGTTTCTGTGAAGCCATTGAAGGGTTGTTTACCAAGGCCATCACCAACCCCAACTTAGAAGACATCACTAACCGTCTAGACAAGATCTCCATTTCAGGATCAGAAGCTACACAAGACACATCTTATGTTATACAAGACGGTCCAAGAAATGATACTAACCTATGGTCTATCATTCCAAACAAGGAGATGGTTTCCTTATTCACCATCTCCCCCACTTAAGTGAAACGGTGAGTATCAAGGGGAAGAGACAAGCCTTCAAACGACATCACTTCACTCCTATGCTCGTCTCCCAGCCCCAACGGTTACCTTATTCAACTCCAAATCCATCAAAAGAGGTAAGTAAGGTAAGCTCATTTCAATATTCGATTTACTTGATTTCCTTGCAGGTTTTGGGTCTTTTTCTTTATTTCAATTCGAATAAAACCAGGCATTGTTTAGCCTATTGCTTTTATTAGGTCCTAAGATTGAGTCATGTAATAAATTTGCTTCAAAGACCCCTAGAAGGGCATAGCTGCATCGGAGAGTATATAAGCCCCTATAAGCAGCCTTGTATTTTCAACCTTTATGAAATATATGAGTCAGTTTGCCTTAAGCAACTAAAACCCTAAGTCTTTCCATGTGTGTGAGAAGCAGCATTGAGAGCATCTTGTCTTATCAAACTCATTCCATAGAGTTTGTGGCGACTTTCGATCCATCAGATTGTGAAGAACAATCTATTCATTCCATCTCCCTCTCCTAGTCCTTGTTGAGTTGTTTATACGAACAAGCAGCTTGGATCCACACTCCATCTACACGCCATCATCCATCCAGTGAGATAACAAGTTGGTTATACGACCATTTGTTGTTTCCCATCCTCCATTGGTTCTATTCAATCATCAAGCAACCGGAATCCATTCCATCTACACATCCCTTCATTCCCCCATCCATTTCAAGTCATTCCTATACCGGTTTCCTGGTCCATCTATCCCTCTAGTCCAAGTTGAGTTAGGTGCTATTTGGTGCCTATATCATGATGTAACAATCCAGAGAGTTAAAAGCTTGTTCTATTGGAAAGGTTTGGCGAAGCACGTACAAGCTTTTTTACGAGCTTGTACTATCTGTCAGCAATGTAAATACGACACGGCTGCATCACCGGGTCTTTTGCAACCGTTGCCAATACCTGAAGGAGTGTGGATGGAAATATCGATGGATTTTATAGACGGCCTACCAGTTTCATTTGGCAAAACGGTGATATAAGTGGTAGTGGACCGTCTCAGTAAAGCTGCCCATTTCATAGCGCTTTCCCATCCTTATTCTGCGGCTTCAGTAACTCAGCGCTCCTGGACAATATCTTTAAACTACATGGTATTCCACGTTCTATAGTCAGCGATAGAGACAGAGTTTTTGTCAGTGATTTTTGGCAAGAATTGTTTTCTCTACAAGGGTGTGCTCTGAATTTGTCAACAGCTTATCATCCCCAAAGCGATGGTCAAACAAAAATAGTTAACAGGTGTTTGGAGACATATCTTCGCTGTATGACAAGTGATAAACCAACATTGTGGAGTCGTTGGTTACCTCTCGCTGAGTACTGGTATAATACTTCTTTTCATTCGGCGACACAGATGACACCTTTTGAGATAGTATATGGTCAGGCTCCTCCGGTGCATCTTCCTTATCTTCCTGGAGAAGCCAAGGTTCAAGTGGTGGCAAAAAGCTTACAGGACAGAGAAGATATGATTCTCATTCTGAAATTTCATTTGCTACGGGCTCAGCACAGAATGAAACAGATTGCAGATAGACGCCGCAGTGTAAGATCTTTTGAGATAGGAGAATGGGTATTCGTGAAACTCCAACCATATCGACAACAATCAGTGGTTCAACGAACATCACAGAAGATATCACCTAAGTACTATGGTCCCTATAAAATTCTTGATAAGATCGGCATGGTTGCTTATAAGCTACAGTTACCAACATTGTCACAGATTCATCCCGTCTTTCATGTCTCTCAGTTGAAACGATTAGTGGGTAACGTCACTAAATCTAATCACTTACCATCAGTGTTGGGAGATGTTACTGTCAAAACACCTGAGTTTTGTTTGGCAAGTAAGATGGTTAAGAGGAGAGATCGCGGTGCTACGATGGTCCTTATCCAATGGACAAATCAATCAGCCGAGGAAGCCACATGGGAGTATTTGTTTGATATGCAGAAGCGTTTTCCGGAGTTTTCTTTCTAACCTTGTGGACAAGGTTGTCGGAGGAGGGAAGATTTGTTACAGGAATTATAAAGAGTATAAGAGGACACGTGGAAGTCGAAATATGGAGAGGGAGAAGTCGTTACAGGGGAATAACAGAAAGAGTAATCCGAAGACACGTGTTCTATTTCTATTGGCCGCGTTCTTCATCTCACGAGAATATAAACAGAGTTGTTGCATTTTGAGTTCATTCATTGAGAAATGTATTGTAATTCTTCTTGAACCTTGATTCTGTTAAACAACTTGAGTTCTTCTTGTGAAAGATCGTTCTTATTCGGGATCTTTTATAATTGAACTGCGATTTGGTGTTTTCACGAACGGCGAATCGATCTAGCTTAACGATAACCTTCGTTTATCGTTATCATACAAATATACACACATATATGGATATTTTGAAAGAAACAATGCAACACAAAGAGGGAATCGAATCTTTATTAGCGTATAACAACATACTCTATAAACGTGGACCTGAATTAACCTCCCCTGCCAGTCCAAAATCAGCAATGTTAATAATGGGTTTAGAGAAACAGATTATTTTTGCAATAATCAACACAGCATAAACACATATTGTTCACAAAAAATTTAACCATGATTGTTAGAGAGACCTAGTGGTTAAAATCAAAACTGTCAATCTTCATAGCGGATGTTTGAAGTTTTGTATCAATTGACCACGCTGATGATTGTTAGGGTGACCTCAAGGCTACCAATCACATGGCTTAAGATCGTGTTTGATGCATATTTAACGCATGTAAGAATTGCTTTGAAAGGCTTGAAAGCATCAATTTCTGATATCATCTTGAACAAAAATTATTTTTGCCAACCCTTCATAAGCTGGTAAAAAATTTCATTCCTGATCAAATAAGAATGATATACACAGATTCAGTTCCATGAATTAGTGTCAGGAAATATCAAAATGGATCAAGAAGAAGTATAACATGTACTGAAAGACAAAGTACAGCTCGCCAAACATTATCAAAAGTCCATCACTAACCTCTTTGATTAACTTGTACATATAAGTTCAAAGCCAACTCATAAGCCACAAATTAAGGGACCAGATGCTAAAGATATCAAACATAATAATAAGAGAAATTTGAGTTACCTGTCGGTTGTCTTTCTGGTGAAGCAAAGTGGCTTTATTTTGTGTATGTTAATAACTTTTGAAAAATTTATATAGCAACAATCTTCTAGTCGTTTATAGCAAGAACTGGAAGCAAACTCTCTATATATACAAAAGAAAGATATCGATCAACTTAAGAAAAAAAATGTAGTGTCAACATTGGCATGTATCACATTCTTACCTCTAAAACAGAGATCACCATGCTGCATCAAATGAGTTTTCATGGATCCATAGAAACTTCTGATGAAGAAATCAACACAATCCACATGACCTCTCTTTATGGCTCTTACTATTGTTTCTTTCCCTTTGGTAACAAAAGGCTTCCCTTCCATCCATGGATACTCATCTTACAATACTAAAAGTTCCACATCACCAGGCTGCTGCATATATGAATTGATCATTACAGATTTCAACAAATGGAAACTTTGGAAGGAGTTTAAATCGTAAAATATACCATCGTTGTTAGATAATACTATGCAATTAGAGTAAATTAAACATCAGGAGAGAAGATTACCTGAAGAAGTTTGAATCCTTATCGTAAGTTTCAGCCGAAGATGAAAAATCCATGAAAGGAGCTTAGGTAGAAGATCTGGTGTGGAATGAGGCATCAGAGAAACACGAACGACAATCATGTTGCATGAAAGGAGAGTAAGGGAGAGTTAGAGTTTTATGGGTTCAATTGGATTGGGGATGTTAAGATGGACGGAATGTGGACTGATTTGACTTCCCTGAAGTTATATTAATTGAAGGATTAATAGGATGAAGATGAAGGAATGAAGTCACCCTTAGGTTAGGTTAGATGGTTGTATTTTGGCGTAGATGACATAGCATATTTTCAAGTTGTGATTGACTGATTTTTTATACCCACGTGGACAACTTAGAAATTGAGGATATGAAACTTTTAGTATTGTAAAATATGGTTTCTGCAAGAATTTCATAAACGAGTTTTAAAAAGCTTGCAATCATTTTAACATGTTCCATATCGTGTCAACTAGTATGAGAAATCATGATAATATCAATCAAGTAACAAACAAGTTAAAATTGGATACATTTTAATTTTTGCATCACCAACCTTGCAAATAAATCAATCCATCGGTCTGAATCATAAGCCTCAAGCTTGAACCAAGAAATATCAAATTGAGAAATAATCAATTTATAAACAATGATCAAGTTCAGGATGATGTCACCTTTGATTCCATCCCTAATACTTATCATGTCATAGTATAACCACTATCTTTCTTAAGCATCCCTTACAAAATTCTCATCAGACCAAACTTATCTCTAATTTTCTCTCTATATAGTTATATACATACGAAATATAAATTAAGAGCATAAAATCAACATTTGAATTCAATGGTAAAGAGTCTTTTCGACCTTGGGTTGATTCTTTATGCTTTGTTTCAACAGTTTGCTCTTGCTTCCAATGCGGAGCCATCATCACTTTTTATAGGAGGAAACAATTACAGTGAGAGACAGTTTATGAGTTTTATTAACATAATAGGACATTTATTACTACTCACACACTTTTGTTTAACTAAATCTCATTTTCACTTAAAAACTAACTAAATAACATTGACAGCTAATATCCACTACGCTAACTAAAATAAAGTGGGACCATGTAACCTTCTTCTTACTCTACTCTTTATAGTTTTCTATAATTTTGGTAAATGAAATATTATTCTTTCAAATTCATTTTTCCAAGAAAGTTATATAGAATCATTATCTCCTTTTTAACTATCTTTTGAGATGTGTTAAGATATATCGCTGATGACGGTGTAATCATGGCGTATTCGATGGCAACATCAACGGAAGAAACGTCGGCGACTCTCGTATTTGGACTATCACAAACATCTTCTCGTCAGTCTGACTCATTATCCTCAACATCTTTATCTCACTTATAACCGTCGCAAGAAGCTCGAGACATCAATGTCCACTTTTACCTTTTTCGCACATTTGGTCCTTACAATTTTGTATAATTTTTTAATTATGTATATGTCTACTTGAATTAAACCCCCTAACTTCTTGATATATCAGTCCAGTCCATCTTTTTAATTTCACAAATGGTTCTTAATTTTTGATTTCTTTCTTTTTTGCCCCCAAAAATTCAAAATAGATAATTTTTCTGTGATTTAACCCCAAATTAATTAATTATTTAATATAATCTTTGTTAATGCAATTAAACACATATATGCATATGAGATATCTAAAAACATTCCAAAGTGAACTGAGTTAACTAAAATCGAACGGTAAAAATTATTTTAATTATTAGATAGGAATAACACATAAAATCATGTGTACATCTATTCTCATATACGCCATCAATTTCATAGTGTAAATATGTACGTCAACTTTAAAGTGTACATGTGTACACTACATATGTTCCTTAGATATAAATAAATTGCACCACAATTTCATACAATATCACAATTAAACCAAATTACAATAACTTGAAAATATCAAATGTAAATGGTTTTATTCTAATATGTCTTCATTCCAATAGCCACTTAAGATGTAATATTACCATCTAAATTCTCATGTTGTACACGTACATCAATTTCATAGTGTACATATGTACGTCTACTTTAAACTTTCAAAACAAATATTTTTTTTTGTTTCTTTTTCTCAAACTAATTAGTTGTACACTCAAAATACAAATCATTGATTTTTCAACTTTTTTTTTCAAACTTCCAAAATAAATTGTTTTCTTAGAAACTATAGCAAATTCTGATTTTTTGAATTTTTTGATAGAAAGTTCCAGACTTCTCGGTCCATGTAACAATGTCTTCCAAACTCACAAATCCAGTGTATATTATCTGTTGAAGAGTGAATACTAAAGGGTGAAAAAAATGAAACTTTATTAAACCACCGACATTTGATGGACACTCAACATATTATCCACATGTACACTTATTTTGTGGACACTCCAACATATCATCCACATGTACATTATTTTTCATCTTTTTTGTGTTTTCTGATATTTTTGTTATGATCTACACTTCTCAGATATAATGCATATAGTCATGTTACATTTGTACATTCTAAACTATATCTAAAAAAATTATTTTCAAAAAAAAACTATTTTTTTGGTGATTTGACAACAAATCTCAAAAACATATTCCCACAATTAGTATCTATACAATTTAGTGAGTTTTGTAGGTGTGTGTTCCAAACGTATATAGAAAAATGTTTTTATACTATTCACATGTACATCACGACTCCAAAAACTATATACCTACACCATCGACACGTACATCTCTTTAATCTCTTTAATAATATGAACATGTACGCATGCAACATGTACACGTACATATGCAACATGTACACATGTACACGTGCAACATGTACACATATACACTTGTAAACTTTGTAGATATGTACATATGTACATATGTACCTACTCTTAGAAAAAACAAAGCTATATCATATCATTACAAATCAAATTGATGTACCTACATAATTTGTATCTAATGTACACATGGATATTTGGAAACATGCTAACATTTTATGATTTTATTTGTTTTTAATATTTTATTTTAATTCATTTATGTTATTTAGGTGTGTCTTAAATGTTTATATTGTATTTATATACATTTTTACATTTCGTGGGAGCTAGAATGTACAATCTAAAAGTTACGTTTCAAGACTTTGGCACCAAATTGAAAAGAAGCAATAAAAAATAGGGACTTAAGATGCAAAAAATAAAAGTTGGGCCAAACTTTCTCGATCTGTAAAACTTGATCCACCGGTGGTTGTAGACTCGTCGGAACAACGACAACAACAAAGATCAAACGGAAGACGATGAGAAATGGGGTTTCGAGATGAGACATGGCGGTGGTGGATCAAGCTTGTCACAAGTTGACAAAAATTTGTTGATGAAATGAAGCGTTGTGTCTATTGTTATCTGAAGAAAAATATTGCAGTGAAGAAGGGGTGTTATTCGTTGGAGAAAAGGTTGAGAAGCATTAAATTTTGTAAATTTTTCTTTTTGTAGAAAGCATAAAGTTGAAACAAAAAGAAAAAAATTAAGGAGAGAGAAATATGATAGGTCCCACTAGTTAACAAGTTTGATTCTCGTTTGTTCTTAGTTAAAATTAAAAGAGTAAACAATAATAAAAAGTACCTCGGTAGTTGAAACTGCCTTATGTTGTAATAAAAACATAAAAAGTGACTTTGAATGTTAATAACTCTTTATAGGAGTCACTTATAACAAATAACTATATAATATTACTACAAGGTGGTCAAATATAGACATGAGACTTATTATCCAAAATTCAGATCTGATTAAGGATCGTTCCAGATCCACTCCACAAATAAGATATCCGCAGTGTCTGGATATGAACTTGGATAATAAAATATGGGATTCGTCCAAAACGAATCTGGATATCTCGATCCATGTTTTTAAAATATAGTAATTTTTTAATTTTATTAATGATTTTATTTTATATATTAATATTTGTATGTAAATATGTTTTATAATATTATATTTAAATTCTAATAATAGTATATGTCATATATATATATATATTCATAAATTTTGTATAAATACTTAATTTCTTTATTATTTTTAGATTTATTTTACTTTTAAAATAATTTTAATTATTTTTATGGATCTAGATCCGAACTCGGATATGCACATGTATTACAATATCTAAACAAATATTCGAAGTCCAGATACCCGAAAGGTACGGATTCAGATCCATATACTAAACTCATAGATCTAACGAATCTAGATCTGAATCTGGATACTCTAAATTTCCTGAATATTCAGATTCGTCCCACTCCTAGTCAAATAACACATTATAAGTGAAGATATGGAGTCAAGCCAAAGATATTAACCAAATATTCCAACAAAAAGCTAAAATATACATGTAAATTTTCTTGTTTTTAAAAAAAAGTCATTGGAGTCAGATGACCCCCTGCCTAATGAATAGCTTCGACACTGCTTGCTTTTTTTAAAAAAAATCATACCCAATATTGTTATTTACATATATATATATATATAAGAATTTCACAAATATGACTTAAAATTTGATTTTAATCCCAAAAGGATATTTAAAGTTGAATCAAATACAAAAGTAACCTTAAAAGCTAGTAAAATTACAACAACCCTTTTATGACCAAACAAAAACGATAGTTCATTTTTACGAATATAATCCCGTAAAGTCTTCTTATATTTTGTAAGTCTTCCGAGATTCTGTAAATCTTCTTTTCTCATATGGTAGATCTTAAAAATAATTTATAATTTTTATAAAAAATATTTTGATGTGGGAAAAATTGAAATCATGTAATTATAAACATATGTAAATGATATAAATTAAGATCTAGTAAAATTGAATTGTAAAATAAATGTGTTTAGTTTTATGTTATATTAAACACTTTTAAAGTTGATTTTGGTATATATGTTGTATGTATTCTTAGGGTTAGATTTTGGAAGCTTAATTTTTTTTTGAAAAATAATGTTTTTACTTATATATGTTTAGTTTTGTGTATATTAAACACTTTTAAAGTTGATTTCAAGTTTTATGAAGTGTTTATTTCTAATTAGGTAATTATTTTGAGTTTAAGGTTAAGTGACTTAAGTCTTCCAACAAATAATGCACTAGAAGACTTATGCAAAAGTCTTCTGGACGAATAGTAAATTTAGGGTCTAGAAAACTTTGAAGTAAGTCTTCTAGGTGGTCTTCTATTAGAAGACATACTTGAAAGTGTTCTAATCAAAGATATTTAATTTTATTGGAATTTTTGTCTACTTATATAAAGAAAAATTTACACATTCTTTCTCTTCCTCTCAAATGGCAGCAACAAAAATGTAATATTTCTCATTCTAAAACTCTCAACCTCTCTCTAATCTCTTTGAACTTAAAATACTAACTCTCTATTAATTTCTCATTTTTTATCTCATGTCTTTATGAGTGACTTGTTTTGTTTTTGTTGGTTTTTCATTACATAATTCTCATTTTCAACTCATTTAAATGTAGATCTATAAATCATATTTTTTTCATTTTGCTTAAAGCTTTTGCTTTTTGAAAAATCTTTTTATTTTTATTTTAAGTTCTTACCTTATTTTTGAAGCTTTTCAATGTTTTTAAGCCATTTGAATGTTTTTGGATATGCATGTTTCTTCAGATCTGAGATAAATTTAGAAAACTTCCAAGGAAGTCTTCTAACATTTAAGGCAATAGAAGACTTCTTGAAAGTCTTTTGGCAGAGTCTTCTCTCATATCTCCTCTTTTATAACAGATCTGAGCGTTTTGGTATGTTTCTATGACGAACTTTCGGTAAGTCTCTGGTAGCTTAACTCTCTTACCTTTTTTTCCAAACTAAAACTCTCAAACCTTTCTTAAGTCTCTTAAAACTTGAAAACACCAAACTTTATGTCAATTTATCATTTTGTCTCATGTCTTTCTCACTAATTAATCTTGTTTTCATGTCTTTTATTACATGGTTCTCATCTTCTACTACTTTAAATGTAGATCTATCTTTTTGATATGTATTTTTGTTTATTCTTTAAAGGTAGAACTATCTCTTCCACTCATTTTCTATATTTTGAAGCCATTTGAACGTTTTTTGATTTGCAGGTTTTTCAGATCTGAGTTCGACTTTGGTAGACTTCTGAGAAGTCTTTTAATAGATAATTTGCTGACGGAGTCTTCTCACATGTCAAGTGGAGTCCAAACTTGTTTTTGTGGAGGAATGATCTATAATAATTTAGTTTATGGTCTGTTTTGTGATTTGTAGGTTTGCTCTTTTAATTATGAATTCTTTTGTAAATTTAAAGAGATATAAATGGAAAAAATTGGTAAATATGTTCATGCCTACAATATTATCTTGCCAAAAAAACTTGACATTATTGAAGTTATTGATACAACTCAATAGAAAACACAATAATACAAAAAAATAGTCAAATTTACTACAACTAAGGGAGAAGACTTCTAAAGAAAACTTAGCTAAATTAACAAAATATCAAACATTACGTAAGTTCAAACATATAACAATTTCAGTAGAAATCTTCTGGGAAGTCTTCACGGAAGACTTCTGA